>JADLZN010008190.1:0-20013 GCA_018155175.1 Sinocyclocheilus anophthalmus | reverse complement strand
TTTTTTTTTTTTTTTTTTTTTTTTTTTTTTTTTTTTTTTTTTTTCTTTTTTTGTTTTTTTTTTTGTTTTTTTTTTTTTTTTTTTTTTTTTTTTTTTTTTTTTTTTTTTTTTTATTTTTTTTTTTTTTCTTGAGAGGAGATAATCTGATCTGCTCTCATACAGCATTAAATTATATCTCAGCTGCTCATAGTGCAAAAGTCCAGTAAACGCTGCCCTCTGCTGCTACAGAACTCAACTACACCACTGCAATTATTAACAGATACTCCTTCATTAAAGGCTGCAAGTTTCTTTTTTCCACTTCAGCAGCACTTTCACAAAAATGTAAAATTATTCCCATCTATATTCAGAAGGCTTTTACTGAGGGGTTTGTTCGTATATCATTCACACTGATTTACATAACACTCTACATCACAAAAATAACCTCTTTTCTCTTTACTGATTAAATGTAATGGGGATCCTACAGACTAACAGAGCAGAGATGGTGTTTAATGGAGATTCTGTCTGAAGGGTTCACCGGCACGCTCATGGCTGCAGTAATGCGCTTTTATTTAAGGTCACCGCATCTCATCGGCCCTCTGTCTCTGTGCTCTGATCTCACACCTGAGACCATTAGACTTTCATTAGCGCAATGGTTTATTCCTGAACACAGGCTCGTTAGGCGTCTGTCTCTCTCTGATGATGTCTTCGGCACTCAGCAGAGGGCAGTGTGTCTTCACCGGATACGCTCAGACTCCAACACTAGTTCCCTAGCAAAAGCTACTCTCGATGCTGCGTATCAAACGCTAATGAGAACATTCTTTGTTCGACCGGTTGCGAAGCACGTGTGTCAAACATGTCAAGAATTGGCTTAAATAACCTCGGTGAGTTACGTAATTGATTACGTGCACCTGCAGGTTATAAATAGATGTGAAATGGACATACCTTCAGGTTTCTTTGTCTTCGAGACCGCTTTGTGTGTGTGTGTTGTCTCCTCTGTGTTGTTGAGAAAAAAAAAGAAAAAAAAGGAAATTAGATCATGTCTAGTGCATTGGTTAGGAGATGCTTGCCACCGTGTGCACAAGTTATCCTTGACGATGATCCACATGATTATTACTTGGAGTGCCTCGGGGAAGAGGCCATGCTATTGCTGCTCTTGAGGACGCGGAGTGTGAGCACTGTGAGTCATTTCCTATCGGAGTGCTCCGCTCGATGAGTGCGTCCTCATTAAGATCGTGAGGCTCGTGCATCGAGCTGGCTGAGAGATGAGGAGTGCATTAGCCTCCTCTCTCTCTTGCGCTCTCCCCAGATCGCAAAGTCCTTGCCCCCACTGCTGAGGTGCGCCCCGGCGCTTCATCAGAGCGAGACGAGGACGCGGGTTCTCTTGCCTCCGGCGATATGGCACTCCAGATTAGAAGACATCGATCTCTCCCCTTTTTCCCAGACCTCCATGAGGATTTGCCTCATTCATGGAGTAAGCTTTACTCCTCGCATATCTTTGTACCCACGACGTCAATTTATTCAACTATCGTGGGTGCTAAGGCGCAGGGGTATGTGATGATGCCTCAGGTGGAGGAGACGCTCGTGGGCTATCTCTCCCCTGGGAGTTCGTCGTCACGTAAGAAGCCAACCCTCCCCACCAAGCCTTGCACAGTAGCATCGTCGCTGGTGGGGAAGGCGTTTCAAGCAGCGGGTCAGGCTGGTGCTGCCCTGCACACCATGGCGGTTCTGCAGGCGTACCAGGCTGACCTGCTGAAAGACCTGAGCACGGGCGGGAGTATTAGTGAGGAGGCGTTTTCAGAGCTGCGCCGAGCCACGGATCTGTCTCTCCGTGCGACCAAGCAGATGGCCCGTGCCATTGGCCGTTCTATGGCTGCGTTGGTTGCCACAGAGAGACACCTGTGGCTCAACCTCACAGGCATCAAGGATAGGGACAAAGTGTTCCTCCTTGATGCCCCTGTGTCACCTTCTGGCCTATTTGGCGACTCCATGAATACGGTCGTCACTAGGTTCAGGGAGGCCAAGAGACACGCAGAAGCTTTTGATAAATTTCTTCCCCACCGTGCTCAGGCGTCAGGGCTGTCGGCCACCCAGCCCCGACCCAATATGGTTTCTCTGCGGCGAGAGTCGCAGAAGCAGAGTGTGGCGAGTCATGCGCCCCCTCATAGGGACTGGGGAGCGGCTCGCCGATCTCAGCAGCCCAGCAAGAAGCCGGATCCGAGGACGATTATTTAGTCCAAGAAGAAGTCCTGAGGGTCGAGCGCCCGGGACCCCCCCCCCTCCCCCCCGGGGGAGGGACGCAAAAAGTTCCAACAGAAAATAGAGGCTCCTTCCTGGCACCCTCAGGGGGCCGCTGTACAATCTCCGCCGCCACTGGTGTTTCGGGGAACAGTGGTCTCCAGCGAAATGTTAGGTGTTCAGTTGCCTCATGACATGTTTCAGGACACCGGACATCTAACATCCCCCAACCAAAGCGAAGTGTCAAAACTAGTGCCCCTTTCAGAGAAGCTGGCAGCGTGGAAGCTACGGCCAAATATCTCTCCATGGGTAGAAAGGACTGTAGAGAGAGGCTACAGGATTCAGTTTGCATATCGGCCTCTGCGTTTCAACGGCATGGTCTCCACTTCCGTGAAACCGGAACGAGTGCATTTGTTGACACAGGAATTGCAAGCTCTGCTGGACAAAGGGGCCATAGAACGTGTTCCCCTGCCAGACAGAGAGTCAGGCTATTACAGCCGGTATTTTCTGGTTCCCAAGAAAGATGGGGGGTTGCGTCCAATTTTAGATCTTCGCGAGTTGAACCGCTACCTCAGAACATACAAGTTCAAAATGTTGACGATCAAGATGATTGTGTCTCCTATCTCCTATCTCGGGCACAGGGGACGGTATTTCAGCCCAGGCCCGAGCTCTGGAACCTTCATGTCTGGCCCCTGAGGGGGACCAACTAAGAGATGCTGGGCTTCCAGCCGACGTAGTAGAGACTATTCTAAGTTCTAGGGCTCCCTCCACTAGAAGAAGTTATGCCTTCAAATGGCACATTTTCGAGAATTGGTGTATGGCACACCATGTAGACACAGTTCACTGCCAAGTTGTTTCAGTGCTGGAGTTCCAGCAAGAGAAATTGTCCTCAGGCACATGTCCTGATACTCTCAGAGTCTATGTGGCCGCCATTTCGGCTTGCCGTGTTCTGATTGATGGGGTTTCTGTGGGAAGGCACCCTCTAGTTGCCCGCTTCATTCAGGGAGCTAAGCGGTTAAGGCCGCCCACGAGAGCGACAGTCTCTTCATGGGACTTAGCTATTGTGCTCAAGGGTCTGGTCGGGACCCCTTTCGAACCACTAGAGTCAGCACCTGTCAGTTTTCTGACCCTAAAGATGTTTTTTCTAATTGCTATTATTATCTGAAGAGAGATGGGGATTTGCAGGCTCTGTCAGTCTCACCATCCTGCCTAGACTTTGCCCCTGGGCTGATCAAAGCTATTTTGCATCCTCACCCTAATTATCTTCAGAAAGTTCCATTCTCGACCATACATCCGGTGGTTCTTGAAGCCATCTGCCCTCCACCGTTCACGACAACGGAGCAGGAAAGACTTCACTTACTGTGTCCAGTACGTGCTCTTCAGATTTACGTCCACCGCACCAGCCAGTGGCGTAAGTCGGAGAAGCTTTTCATATGCTATGGGGGCCGCAACCGGAGGGCAGCTGCCACAAAGCAAACTATGTCACATTGGGTGAGGGATGCAATTACCCTAGCCTATGAGGCGCGTGGTCAAGCTTTGCCTCTAGGAGTTAGGGCCCATTCAACCAGGGGGGTTGCATCCTCTATGGCTCTGGCAAGAGGTGTCCCCTTGCAGCAAGTGTGTGATGCGGCAGGTTGGTCCTCTCCGCACACATTTGTCAGATTCTATAGTTTGGATGTCCATGCTACTCCGGGCTCGCATGTCCTTGAGTCAACATCCCATAGGTATGTCTGAGACCTTTTTCAATGTTTGTGCGCACACACTACACAACCTTGGGGGGTCCAGGCACTTCCGGTGCGGCGGCGTTGGTATTCTCGTTCCCATTAGCGTTTGATACGTAGCATCAAAAGTAGTTTTTGTTAGAGAACATCTCGGGTTACTTGACTGAAACCCTGTTCTCTGAAAAAGCGGGAACGAGATGCTGCGCCTCAATGCCGCACTGTAGACGTGCCTGGGCGTCTCTTCAGACAAAGCGTAACCTGAAGGTATGTCCGTTTCACGTCTATTTATAACCCCTCAGGTGCATGTAATCAAATGACTTCAACTACCAAGGTTATTTAAGCCAATTCTTGGCGTGTTTGACACACGTGCTTCGCAACCAGTCGAACAAAGAATGTTCTCACAAGCGTTTGAAACGCAGCATCTCGTTCCTGCTTTTTCAGGGAACAGGGTTACAGTCAAGTAACCCGAGACGTACACTGTAAAGTACATACTGAGCTGCATATACACTGCATCAGGATGCATGAAGCTGCTGTCATGTGACCTCATCATTGATGCATGTTTAATTCAGCAAAAAAATATAATTTCTATAATATATATTTGTATATGACATACTGCAAATTTATATATATAAAGTTTTTTTTGCATTTTTTGTGCACGTTGTATCAAAAACGTCTGGCAGTCTGATCAAATAATGCCAAAGGCTGAATTCAGAATAGTATACTAGCATACTAGTTTTACTATCATATAAAGATATGTCAGAGATAGTAAGAGTATGTAAGCAAGGTTTTACAAAGTTCTGAAAAACATGCATCAATCATATGCTACTTTACCATTTCTGCAGATATAGAGCTGCAGATGCAAATTTCTGTATGCATGGGATAATACAGACAATTGATCAAATAGGAATTAAAACAACAGATTTTTAACCCATAATCCCAATGTGTTTAACCCATAAACCATGCTATTTTTGTCTTATTTATTACTATTACCCTATCTATTAATATTTTTTATTTTTTATATTTTCACTTTTCACTTTAATTTTAGTAATTTTATTGCTTGTGTCGTTTATTTCTAATTTTTTTATTTTATTAATTTTCATTAATTGATTTTATATTTATGTCCATTTTAGTTTTAGTCTTGGAGTACTTTAAGCACTAATAAGTTAAGTACCACTTATTTCTTGTAATATTAGGATTTTGCTCACAGCTTTTTACTTTCCACCACATTTTTTCTTAGCTGTAGTTACTAATAACACACTGATTCACTGTACATTCTGTTCCTTTTCACTGTGATGTTCTTCCTTGCCTCATTTCCTCTACCCCCAGTGCAGTCTCTCGGCTCTTGCAGCGTCTCTGTGTTTCAGGCCATATCAATTTTGCCTCTCAAAATAGGTCCGATTCGGCATCAATGACGATCAGTCGAGAGAACCAATGATGCTTCCTTTCTCTTTGTCGTTCCTTCCAACAAAACCGTTACATTGCCTCTCGCTTGTGTTCCCTTTGTTGTGTGTTGCATTTTCCTTCCTCAATGACGCTTCCGCTGCGATGTCACATTCGTCCCACCCCCCCCCGGCCTGTGTGTTTTATGTCCCACCCCCCCCGTGTATGGCTTACTACCTCAGGTCTATGATGTGCACTAAACCCCAAGACCACCACGACCCCGCCGCGGACCGGAGCGTTTTTTTTTGCAGTTTGTGCAGGTAACCTACGCACACCACGAGAACCTGTTTGATGAACGACAACACGCAGAGCGCGGCGGGTCAGAGGAAGTAGCAACAGTTTCTTTTGCAGTCTCTAGTGCTCATATGTGTGTTGTTGAGTGAGATCTGTGTGTGTGAGTGTTAGTGAGCTCCCAGAGCTCGTCTGCTGGCACACGTCACGCCTCCGGGTGGATGAGGGACATACGGGATGCTTTCTCAAGGGCGCGTCAGTGTGTGTCATTTACAGTCAGATGAACAGGACGTTTACCTGGTTTGAAGTGCGGGAGTGAGTGAACACCTGGCCACGTCTCCTCTGACGGCGTCCCCAAAACCTGCACAAACACAGAGAGAGAAAACACTCAGTCCTTCACAGAGAAAACAGCTGAAGGGCAGCGCAAAGACAGTGTCTGATCGATCTCAGTGGAATACATCGCTCCGCTGGACACCAGCAGGCCACGACGCTTCATTCGCATGGGTTTATTATGCACAAGAGTGTGTGTGTGTTTGTGTGTGTTTAGAGCAGCAGTCTGGCTGACAGCAGGAGCTTTTTGAAGTCTGAAGCTTGTAAAGAGAAGGACTCGATTAAACACACACTGTAATTACAGCCGTCAGATTCAATGAGCTGAACCACTGAGACGAGCCAGAACCTCCTCAATATGTGTGTGTGTGTGTACCTGGTATTCCCTATGTTATGAGGACCAAATGTCCCCACAAAAAATAGTAATACCGGAAATTTGGGACTTCATGAGGGAAAAAAGCTTATAAATCATACAGAATGAGTTTTTTGAGAATGTAAAAATGCCTGTAGTTTTGTGTGAAGGGTAGGTTTAGAGTAAGGGGATGGAAAATACAGTCTGGACAGTAGAAAAATCATTATGAGCCCCCGTAAAACATGGAAACCATGGAAAAGTGTGTGTGTGTATGTGGGAAGACTGAAGCACCACTCCATTTAAAAAACAGATCAGTGTGATCATGAAGGAACTGTAAATCTGGACAGTTTTCAGTCCTGCAGTACAAGAGTAGTAATTAGGATGCAGCATTACTGCAGTTTTTAAGACCCCCTTGTTGTCCCGCTTCTCTAACATCTAGCAGACATTTCATTATCAAGGTTCCCCATTCCTAGTCCAGAAGAGTCACTTTCCCACAGAGTTTAGTTTGATCTGAATTAAGCACACCTGAATCAACTAGTCAAGATCTCTGCATTTGCATTAATGGCCAGGTGTGTCGAAACTAAACTCTACAGGAGCAGGAACATGCTTTACAAACACACCGTGTTTACACACGTCACTCAAACACAGAACCAGGAAACAGGAATCACATGAGTTCAGGGAAAGAGAAACTGAAGTGTAGTTTAGCTGTTGTGTGTCTCTGTATTCATGCAGTAAAATGGCAGGAGCCAGATTTTCGGTGGATCAGGATGAGTTCATGTGTGCAGTGTGTCTGGATCTCCTGAAGGATCCGGTGACCATCCAGTGTGGACACAGTTACTGTAAGATCTGTATTACAGACTGCTGGGATCAGGAGGATCAGATGAGAGTCTACAGCTGCCCTCAGTGCAGACAGACCTTCAGTCCAAGACCTGCTTTAGCTAGAAACACCATGCTGGCTGAACTGGTGGAGAAACTGAAGAAGACCGAACTTCCTGCTGACTGTTATGCTGGAGCTGGAGATGTGCAGTGTGACGTCTGTACTGGAATAAAATACAAAGCCATCAAGTCCTGTCTGAATTGTCAAGAGTCTTACTGTCAAACTCATTTTGATCATCATGAGGAATTTCATTCACGTAAACCACACAAAGTGACTGAAGCCACTGGACGACTGCAAGAGATGATCTGCCAGAAACATGACAAGCTCCTTGAGGTTTTCTGTCGCACTGACCAGAAATGTATATGTGTGCTGTGTACGATGGATGAACATAAAAACCACGACACTGTATCAGTTGCAGCACAGAGGACAGAGAAACAGGTATTTAAAACTAGACACTGATTAAATATTGCTGACTCTTATGCTTCATAAATATGGCTTGTACAATGATTGTACACGCTCATCACTTCTGGAGTTTGAACCTGCAGCAATTGTTTATCAGTTCAGATAAGTGACCTTTAAACAGCCTCACCCTACGTTTACTGGATTCATCTGTTGACCTGATGTTTTAGTGCCAGTAGTTTTCTGTGAGATTTATTATCATCTGTGTGTCCTGCAGAAGCAGCTGAAGGAGACACATAAGACATTCCAGCAAGGTACCCAGCAGGGAGAGAAAGATCTTCAGCAGCTGAGAGAAGCTGTGAAGTCTCATAAGGTGAGTCTGGAGAAGAAGAGAAGTTTGTCTCGGTCTCAGTTCAGACTCACTGAAGCCTGAATCACTGTGTGTCCTAACAGCGCTCTGCACAGACAGCAGTGGAGGACAGTGAGAGGATCTTTACTGAGCTCATCCGCTCCATTGAAAGACGCTGCTCTGAGCTGATACGGCTGATTAGAGATCAGGAGAAGACTGCAGTGAGTCGAGCTGAAGGACGACTGGAGCGACTGGAGCAGGAGATCAATGATCTGAGGAGGAGAGACGCTGAGCTGGAGCAGCTGGAGCACACACAGGATCACATCCAGTTCCTGCAGGTAACAGAGATCTAGAAGCTCTAGTCTAGAAACATTCATTTTGTTTTGTGCGCTGAACATGGAAATATAAACAAGACGTTTAAACACTTTGCAGCCGAGTATCTCTTGCTTGTTTCAGAAACCAACAAGTTGATAAGTCAATAGACGTGTGGGTCGTGAGTGAATGATTGGGATCACTTGGAAATCACGTATAGTTTATTTTAAGTGTCAAATACTAGAATCTGTAGCTCTAACGTGATATAATGAATATGAGGAGAATGAAGTTGATGCTGTGAAAGTGCTGGATTGAGGTGAGTTACTAAAGATCAGTGAAGTCAACAAATCTGATGTTCCTGCAGGTTATTGGGTGAAGTGTGGAGCTGATGAGTTTTGATTTCTATTTTCTGTAGAGTTTCCAGTCTCTCTCAGCACCTCCTGAATCTACAGAAGTAAATGATGATCTCTTCAGTTCTCTCTTCTCTTCTGATGCTCTGAGAGAATCTGTCCATCAGCTGAGAGACAAACTGAAGGATTTCTGCAAAGAGGAGCTCAAGAAGACCTCAGACCGAGGGAAAGTCCTGCCGGCTTCATATGCTCTCAGAAACCAGTCCATCATCATCTCAAATCATGCAGAACATTATATTAGAAATGTCTTAGGAATGGATGCAGGATCATGAGAAGCACACTGTTCATGTCTGTTGATTTCCACAGAAACACTCACCAGCATTGTTCCCAAAACCAGGAACGACTTCCTACAATGTAAGTCAGTCAGAAAACAAGCAGAAAAACTCACTGAGTGTGTTCATGTTCTTCCTGTAGAAGCTGAAAGAAGAGTTTTATAATTGATGTAAATGATGATTTGCACGAGATATCTGTTCATCTGTACTGAGACACTGATGATACACTGAACATGAATCATCATTTACATGAAAGTTCATTCATCATTACACAAGTTCAGCTACATGAAACGATCAAACAGATTCATAATTCCTGATTCTGATGTGTTTTATCGCCATCAGATTCCCATCAGCTCACTCTGGATCTGAACACAGTGAATAAACGCCTCCGTCTGTCTGAGAGCAACAGAGTGATTATTTACACTAATACAGTTCAGCCGTATCCTGATCATCCAGAAAGATTTGATGAGTGTCGTCAGGTGTTGTGTAGCGAGAGTGTGTGTGGACGCTGTTACTGGGAGCTGGAGTGGAGTGGACGTGTGTTAATATCAGTGTCATATAAGAGCATCAGCAGGAAAGGATGGGGTGATGAGTGTTGGTTTGGATTTAATGATCAGTCCTGGAGTTTGATCTGCACTCCCTCCAGATACTCATTCACACACAATAACACAAAGACTGCTCTCTCTGTAGAGTCCATCAGCAGCAGAATAGGAGTGTTTGTGGATCACAGTGCAGGAACTCTGTCCTTCTACAGCGTCTCTAACACAATGAGCCTCATCCACACAGTCCAGACCACATTCACTCAGCCGCTCTTTCCTGGGTTTTATATTTGGTCTGGATCATCAGTGAAACTGTGTTGATGAATCAGAATAGACTGATGAGAGATTCTACCCATAATGCTTTGAGTTGCATGATACATCAGTAACAGTGAGATGTTATAGAGTCTCTTCTTTTCTGACATTAATACTGCAGCTGAACTTCTGTCACTGAAATAACGTCAGAATAAATGTGTAATAATTACTATACAACAGTAAGCTTCGTGTGTGTGTGTGTGTGAGTCCTGCTGAGTGGCTGTGTGTTTCTGTGCTTTTCTCAACCTGTTTGTGTTGATTTAGTTTTTCTGAATGTAGTGTCACATCAATAATTTCTATTATTACTATCAAAATTCAATTCCTTCAAAGGAGAACCCTTCAATGGAGCTCCGGCCCTTTCCAGTGATATGTGGTCTTGTGTTATGAGTTGCTGTTTTTATTGTCGCGCATTTAATTGCAACTCTATTAAGAGTACCAGAAGGGGGGAAATCCCCCCCAACAACTCACACCCTGACTATAAGCACTAGTAGGGATGTCTGACTTAGTAAACTGCACTATTAAAGTGAGCTCACAGTCTGTCCAGCAGGGGGCAGTGTTGAATTATGAATGAAGATTTAATGAAGAGTGAATCTGGCTTGTCAGAACTTAAATATGAAGTAAAAAATAAATAATGAAATAACTATATGCTGAATATCAGCTGGACACAAGTTAATTATTCTAGCAGTAAATTAATTAGGTTTGTGCTGCTTTACAATCTTAATGAGTAATAATTTAATTTGCACAGAATGCAAAACATCTTAAGAGTATTTAAATACATTAAATGTCAACAACCAACCAAACACAACTAACAGCAGCATCTATCATACGTGAACCGTGATGACCCATGAAACACACACACACACACACACACACACACACACACACACACACACACACAATGAGGTCATATCATAGACGTATGGTGTTTTATATAAAGTTAATTAGAATTATTACAGACTAAACCCAAAATCAAACTCTACAACAAACATACAAAAATGCATCTATGAATCATCTGTGGTCAGTCACACAGCAGCAATATTCCTCAGGGCTCCAGATAAAAAAAATCAATTAAGGAGCCTTTGGCTCCTATAAGAAACAAAAAATTTTTTTTAGTGCAACAGAATAAACAACATAAATAAACATGTTTTATTATTATTTTAAAACCTTTAACATTTAAGCGTACTGTCATGTGTTTCTGGTTTTAAGGTTCACTTAAATTGGGAACTAAATGTCTTTTCCAACTTGAGAACGATATACAGTCACAAAGAACTGTTTATTACACACAATCTGTGTCAGTATCACAGACCATAACTCGTCAGCATCACTTGGCCCTTGTGTAGTTTGTGCTCCTCCTCAATGCATCCTATAAATATTGTCATATGTCTTTCACACATTCAGTCTGTTTTTCTTCATTAGTAAAATGCAATTTTATAGGAGGAGTTGAATTTTATCTTTAGCTCCTTGCATTCATTCTTATCATGTAGACAACAGGTTAAGTAAAATCAGAATATGAAATATAGCGCATTTATTTAGCGCTAAAAATGACAAACCTCACGGCAATTGTGCTCCGGTTGATTGTAAAATGATAGATAGATAGACAGTAGATAGATAGATAATAATCTACACTGAAATCCACTGAAAATGAAATTAAATTGAATTTAAACATTGTGAGTAAAACAGACGCAACCCTCCATAACCGTGCTCTGAGTACTCATACTGTTCCGGTCATGTGATCTACATTCTGTGTGCTTGTCTGCTCTGTACTCGGGAGATCTTTACTGCGACCTCCTTCATGAAAGAGGAGACCTCATGAGAAATGCCCTGGCAGTCAATATGCCATCGCAGTCCACTGAGTATCACCGAGTCCTGCCCGACACGCCGGTGCATGAGAAATCTCGGTCTGAGGAAGAAAAAAATGAGCTATGAAATCCACAGGAGCTCAGAACGCGAGCGGCTTCCCCGCTCCCCCGTGAGGGGGGATATCCCAGAAAGACCGTCTCCGTCTCTTCTCTCTGTGCTGCTATCACGGGTGACTCTCAAGACTGAGCAGGACCCTGTTACGGTAGCCAACACCTCCACTAGGAGCAAAAAGCACATCTGGAGGAATTGTTTCTTCTAGGATTGAATGGTCTGCTGAGTCTTGCAGACCCTCCGGCGGTCACCTTCATGCATGACCAACAGGAAGACAGGAGGCGGTCTTGGTTCAGTCAGGATTAGATCGGCATTGGGTAGGACCTTACAGAGGCGCAACATACGGGTCACACGCAACTAGAAGACGGTCCCGTAGCACAACCAACGAGACTTAAGGTGGGTTTGATTCAAAACACGACTCAATTTACTTAGATTTCTTAATGTAAAGATTCATGCTGTGTCCACACTTTTATTGTTTCCGACCAGTACTGCAGAAGGAGTTTGAGGCATGAAACTATCTAAAGGTCAGATGTGATGGGGGATTGCCCGTGGGCAGTGAACTATCCTGATCCATGATAGGGAGAAAAAACAGCATGAAAGATTGAGAAAAAATGCAAGGAGATCGTTGCATTTATAATGATATTGATGCAAATACAATAAATAATTCCGATTTCTTTATAACGCTTAAAGGACAAGGACAACATGCGAAGTCAGTTCTAATCTAGAAAATGTCTAAAAGTTTAAACTTGAAGTCATAAGGCAAGTATGTAATGCATTAATTATGCCCTGTAATGCACCTTATAATGCACTGTTTGATCTCATGAATAATTGCAACCACAGGTATATCACTAATCTATTCATTATTACACCTTTAGAAAGTATAATGCATTAAAACACATGACAAACCTTCAAATATTATAATGCATTTAACTTTGGTTACAAACACTTATGAAAATATATAATGCATTACAGTGCATTATGAATAGCTTTATAATGCATTATACGTAAAGGCTTCAAGTGTTACCAAATAAATTAGCACACACTGATTTTTACTCATTGCTCCAATTTTTTGACAAAGAAAATAAAAGTTACGTCTTGTTGATTCAATATGTTTTGACATCACAACCAGAGAAAAATTAAATAATTTCAGATCTCATTTTTCTTGTGTTGTCGGGTTTATAATGAGCTGATTTGAAGTCCAGTGTGTTATTGTGCATGTAAACATACTCAGTGTCTCAATGAATGCCATGAGTTTGGGGCAGGACTGTTTGTTGAACAATGGAGGACGTGAACGTGAAGCAGTCATTATTGCTGTCATTTAGTTTAGAGCTGCAAAGATTATACAGGTTAATGTTGAACATAACAGATTCTACAGGATGATCTTGTGTCCTTTTGCACAACAGTTGTAAAAATCTGATATCAGGATACTGGATATACCCAGCTCTTCCTCTGACACATGAAATGCTCCGATCTGTGGGAAAACTGGTTCATTCCTCATGTTTTGCATGAGCTGATGGACCAATGAGGTGTGAGACAAGCGAGTGATGGGCTGTCAGAGATACCTGGACTCAGCTGTTCATGTGTTGGGTGTGTGCTGTGTGTGTGTGTGTGTGTCAGTTTAGAGGAGAGGACAGATAAACACAAAGGGCCTTCAAAGCTGAACTTCATGCAAATGAGATGTGAAAGACAAGCCGAGGTTTTGACGTCTGCCATAAATTCTAAGCTGATGCTTGAATGGCAGCATAATTCAGTCATTCTGTGTCAAATCAACCAAATTTCAAAAAAGATGTCGGACGCGCTTATATATTGATTTTGCTCATTTTTTTTCTGAAGAAAGATAAACATGTATAGTGATGAAAGCCAACATATTAAATGTCAAGGATTTTTATTTATTGAGTAATCCACTATTTTGTAGAGGAGGTCAAAATGACAATTTTCACCTGAGATTTAGAGCCAAATTTCAGGGGGTTAAAAATTACTTTAGAAAGATGGCAGCATCGTTATGTTATTTTTACACAGAGATTGGAATGTCTATTAGTAAAATCTAGTGATTTCAGCAATCTTTGTAGCATTATACGCCAATGGTAACAGTTGAAAAATTGGAAAAAGCACTTTCTGAGCCCATTAAGATTTTTGGTCTTAAACTTTTCTTTTGGTATCTTAATTTTTAAGGCCCAATATGGTCCCAATTCCAAAATTCCAGCGATACTGGAAAATATACAAATATATAATTAAATGTGAGTGTATATATTTTAATTTATATATTTATATATAAAAATAATTTTTTTGTAAAAATATAATATGTAATAAAAGTGTGTGTGTGTGTTGTGTGTGTTTTGTGTGTGTGTTGTGTGTGTGTTGTGTGTTGTGTGTGTGCACGTTTTTTTGTGACAAATGAGGACATAAATGTGTATAATGCCAAAGGTATGACAGGTATTACAAGGAGAAGGTGACTTTTCAGGACATTACCCCATGTCCCACTTTTCAAAACGCTTATAAATCACACAGAATGGAGTGTATTGAAAAATCTGAAATAGCACAAAGTTTCCTGTAAGGGGTAGGGTTAGTTGTAGGGTTGGTGTAGGGCAATAGAATGTACGGTCTGTACCGTATAAAAACCATTACGCCTGTGGAGAGTCCCCACTTTTCACAAATGTAAACCTTGTGTGTGTGTTGTGTGTGTGTGTGTTTTTGTGTGTGTGTGTGTGTGTGTCTGTGTACATATTAATTGATATATTTATATGAACATCTATAATGGCTCCAGCAGGTCTCTGGTGTTCTGTGAGACTGTAGTGGACGTGCTGTCGTGAAGCTCTCAGAAACAGAAGGAGGTGCAGATGTGGTTCAGCCGCCCGGAGCGGAGGGGGTTACTGTATGGAGCCCGTGAGTGATGGCACATGTATTATGGATGGAGGGTGGAGGGGAAGGACAGGACGCTTTGAAGTGTGAGCAGAGCGGGTGGAGAGAGATCAGGGCTGCGGGAGTGAGTGGCAAACGAGTGTTTTGCAGATCACCGGGGAGCTGAGAGAAGACGAACCACAGCACACACTGACAGCAAATCCCCCGCAAACCAGCAAGAACCTGAGCCAATCACATCTCATGCCTGCTGTGGGGGGGGGGGGGGGGGGGATGAACTTCAACACTGCAGAAAAATCCCTCCTGCAGTTTCAACAGCTTATGCAATAACAATCCTAACAGTGTAGTGTTTACCTTCACCGTGCCGCTCGTCAGCACAATGGTTCCCATCAAAAACTCCAAAATTACAGAAACGCTTCAAATGTCAAACATACAGTAAACACGCACAGGTCTTTCCTTTCACTAAAAACACATAAATAACATCTTAATTTTCAACATACATCTCCTTATCCAGGCCTATGCCAGAAAAGAACCAGATTGAGAGTAACAGGGCTGACAGTCGTACACTTTATTTTGCCATTGCTAGCATTGTGTTCAAGGGCATCACACTTGAATTCAGTTTTCTCCCAATAATCAAATATTTAACATATATAATCTTGGTAACAGAGCTGACGATGTAAGTTATACCCTTTAACAAAATATATAAAAAATAAAGGGGGGAGGGGGGAATAAACAAACTAACAGTAATGTGAATGAATGAATGAATGAATGATGGTAAGTCGTGGAACATTATTCAAATCTACTTGCAGAGTTTACTTCCTGTGAAGTATTTATTTATTTGTTTATTTATGAAATGCACATTATTTTAATGGTAAGAGGGTCAACACATTTTATTTAAAATGTGTGTTATGTCATCTAAAATCTAAAAATATTGAGAGAATATAAAATAATTTTTAATTTTTGCTAATATAAGAATAAATTTTAACTGTGCATGACTTGTCACTATAAAAAAATAGTCACCTTATTACGAAAACAGCATTATTATATATTATTATTACTACTATGTATTATTATTATTATTATTATAGTATTATTCTTTTTTACTATTATAGCAAGTAGGGTTAATTCAGGATAATTGGGACATTTTCTGGATAATTTCTGCTGATTTGTAGAAAAACTGTAGAAAATCTTTATTTTAGGTAACAAGCATTATTTTTGGAAATCCCGTTTTTCTTTGTTTGTATCAGCTGTGCTTTTGCAATAGCTTTTTTTTTTTAAACAAGAAAAATCATGAGAAGGTGATACTCCTGTAAACTACACAACAGTCCCTTCTGTTTACTCCTATTAAAAATTACTCCGCAGCACGTCTGTTCTCTGTGTGTGTGTGTGCGTGCGTGTGTGTGTGTCCTGGTGTGTGTGGTGTGTTTGTGTGTTTGTGTGTGTGTGTGTGTGTGGGTGTGTGTGTGTGTGTGTGTTGTGTGGTCTATCTGTGTGCGGTATCTAACATCTTCACAATGTCGTTCAATCCAACATAACATCAGCGTCCTGCAGCAATTTTGCACAGGCTCACACACCCTCCATTCAGAGGATGAGACAGGAAACAGGTTCCGTGTCAAACCTGCATATGGCCCAATAATCCCAGAGCACAACCTCTTCCTGTTCTGCTCTGAATGAGCCACTGAGATTCATACGAGCTCCCATTATCTCCAAACCTGGAACAAGCTGTCTTCTCATACGAGCGACACTGGGTGCTTTCTCAGATAAATATCCCTAAAGGCCTCCAATGCCACATCTCCTCCAACTGTCTAGCTTAAATGTATATATTTATAAAGTCCTGCTCCCATCAGTCAGTGATGAAACTTTAGCATTCATTTGATCGCAGGGGATGGTTTAACCTGCGCTGCTGTGGCGACGGCCCGGCGGGGGGGGGGACTCATCGCTCACTAGCCATCTAATGCTCACTTCTCCACACGTCTCAAAGCTCGCATGCAATCTCCGCTAGTCACAGTCTTTAGAATATTCCGCTTCATACTGAACTAAGTGTCCATGAAGAGCATTTACAGTATACTGTCGTTTACCTCAATGTGTCAAAGTAGTTTGACATCGACAGAATGAAATGGACACTTTTACAGTTCAAATATAATTAAATATAATTTTCCTGTGGCTCAGTGGTAGAGCATTGTGTTAGCAGCGCAAAAAGTCGTGGGTTCGTTTCCCAGGGAACACACATACTGGTAAGAAATGTATATAGCACTGTAAGTCGCTTTGGATAAAAGAGTCTAATAAATGACTAAATAAATATATACTCAATTTACTAATGAAATGAAATGCAATTATTGTACAAGACTGTACTTTTTTCTTGTGGCTGTCTTTCAAATATTCAATTCAGTGCTGATTTCAGGCCATAAAAATGACAAGATGTTGTATTTGTTAGTAGTCATTAGTAATCATTAACTAATGTTTAGAAGCTAATCATTAACTGTTTATCTTTTCTTGTCTTCACAGCAAATGCTGAATGATCATGAAACGTCGTCTCAAGACAGCTGTATTAAAAAGGTAGGATTCACTTCATGTCAGTCCTCCCCTCTCGACACGTCAAATATGCTGATATCACCACACACAAATATTAATAACACAAAAGCAAAATGACAATCAATAATTTGTTCCTATAGGGTTTTTTGCATCTATTATCTATTATCTATCTATCTATCTATCTATCTATCTATCTATCTATCTATCTATCTATCTATCTATCTATCTATCTATCTATCTATCTATCTATCCCATGTCAATACATTTGAACAAAGTTAATCAAGTTATAATGTATCTAAAAGATACTCTTTCTTTCTTAAGATACAATGTCCTTTCATTCTTTCTTTCTTTCTTTCTTTCTTTCTTTCTTTCAAGCAAACATTCTTCACAGTGCGTCTTTGTTTCAGTACATTTGATTCATGTTTAATGAACTTATTTTTTTTGTTTTGAATCATTTCTTTTTAATGTTTCACTCAAACCAGTTTGTGAATAGTTTGTGAATCACTCAGTTTAATTCCATTTAGCTTTAAACAATGCAACATTGACACAATGTAACTGAAACTGCATACTGTACAGTGACATCTGAGAACAATATAGTGATGATTTTAGGAAGCAATTCCACTTAATTCACTATAATAACCCGACCTCTGAACAAAATTGTGTTGTGTTGCATATCAGTGTCTTCCAGAACTATGGATGTGATATTTTGTCAAAATGTTTTATGCACCAACTGTGTGTGTGTGTGTGTGTGAGGGCAGAATCAGCCCTGAGGTTATGTAATGAAAACATCTGTGCCAGATAATCTATAACATCATCCATCTATTTTTCTCACACCCCACCCTGTGTCTCTACGAAGCATCTGTGTCAGACAGAAAAAACGCTGTTATTAGGAGAGCTGAAAGATTTCTTAAGTCAAATCCCAACAGACAGACAAAAAGAAAAAGAGCTTTTTCCATTTATTTATCCTTTGCTTTTAACCCGTTATCCCTCCTTCACAACACAAACACTTAGATATGCCTATCTGGTCTGTCCATATCTGTCCAGCGCCGACCCTCACACACACACGCACACTACACGCACACACCACACACACACACGACCCACGACCACACACACACACACAAGCCTTGATCTGAGCTCTTTTAGATGTAATCCACCACACTGTGTCCCAAAAGTGTGCACGTGTGATTGTGTAGATGTGTGTGTGACACGTAAGCTTACAGTGAACTTGCAATGATAGTACACAGAGACATAGATTAATTATAGAAAATCAATGTGTTGTAATTGTATTTGAAACAGATCGCCTCCGGCATTGTGCCTGCGTGGTCTGGCTGGATATGAAAACATTTCGCTTTGTAAATGTAGCTAAAACAGGCGGCTGATATTTTAATGAGAAGGAGATTAATGGCTCTTCTGACAGGCTCTCTGAGACGGTATCAGTGCTTTTGTGGCCCCTGCTGTGACCCATCTTTCATAGACTTTAAAAATGCCCAGTGTTATTTTAAATTGCACTGTTTATATCTAGGAGTTATAAAAGTCTGATAGTACAATCATGACAATTTGTGTCAGTAAAAGCACCAATATTGAAATGTTAGCCAACAATAATTTTTATAAATTGTAAAAAAAAAAAATTATATCAGTTATTGCAATATCATATATGTTATAAATCTGGAATTACAATGAATAGTCCCGACACTGTACTATGTGAACAACCTACAATTGTATGTGTTGTATTATGGTGGATATATATGTTGATCTTTGCCACTATCCTTCAAACCACTAGGTTTTAGCCATTTGTCAGCAAGTTTTTAATAATTTAAAATATAATACAAATTTTATGTGATCACTTTTTATTTGATATATTTCAATAAGTTTGTTGTGTCATTTTTTAAATAAATTTTAATTAATATAGTTAATGTTAATAACTGAACCCTTGTTGTAAAGTCTGTGTGAGGAAGGGGGAGGTGGGGGCTGGGTGAGTGTCTGTGTCTGTGTGAGTGAGTGAGAGAGAGAGAGAAAGAGAGAGAGACATTTCTAACATACTCATTAACAAATCACCAGGATAAAAATATACTCACGACAAAACATTTATATCTGTATTTATAAACTGCTTACTAATGCTTATTAATGTTGGGACAATGCTTTATAAAGGATGAATTGACAATTTACTAATGATTAACTAATGATTCATAGTGTGCCAATTTATTTAATGTTTAAGTTTTGAATATTAACTAACATTAATAAATGCTATATAATTATTATTCATGTTAACTAATATAGTTAATGTTAACAAATTAAACCTTATTGTAAAGTGTTAACAAACTTTTATATATAGTTCTGTGTGTGTGTTCCACAGTCTTGATGGGTTGGATTAACCCTTTTTTAATGGCCATATAGCTTAAAACCAACTGCCAGACGGTTACTGTAATGCTGTGCTCGCTGTGCACCGTCTCCTGAGGCCACCGTGTTGGCGTTGCACTGAACGGCTTGGGCCCGCCATCGCTTCTTGCAGCTATATTTATTTTTTGTAATTACTAAATTATGGTAATTTGGTTTGTAACTTGTAAGCAATCTGTTAACAACAAAAACAACACATTAGTGAATGGTTTTGGTTTTTTTACACTTTTTTTCAATTAGAGTGTAATTGTTTTAATGTGTATCGAATATTGGAATTATAGACTGAATTGAAGATGAAGGCACTACTAAAATGCTAACCATGAATGTTTCTTCTGTTTAGTAATTGCTGTCTGATGGCTGAACAAAAATCGAATCCAGTATGGCAGCATTTCACCGAGCCAACTCCAGGGAAAGCCAGGTGCAATATCTGCAATGGACTGGTGAGCTTGGGAGCTGAAAAAGGTAAAAAGAAAAACACCACAAATTTGTGGAGTTACCTGAGGTGTCACCACCTCCAGTCTTACAAAGATGCACAGAAAGAAAAAGAAGACGCAGCTGCCTC
>JADLZN010008189.1:0-55154 GCA_018155175.1 Sinocyclocheilus anophthalmus | reverse complement strand
TTGTGCGCCCGGGAGAATGGCGACTCCACCCCGGGACAGTCCAGCTGATTTGGAGACGCTTTGGGGACGTTCAGGTAGACCTGTTTGCCTCCCCGGACACGTCCCATTGCAAGTTGTTTTACTCCCTGGCCGAGGGACCCCTCGGTCCACCTTGTGAGCCAGTGCCTGCAGCTGGTCCTTCGTGGGGCCTTCGCAAGTATGCGTTTTCCCCAGTGAGCCTGCCTGCACAGACACTGTGCAAGGTCAGGGAGGACGAGGAGCAGGTCCTCTTGGTAGCGCCATATTGGCCCAGTCGGACTTGGTTCCCCGAACTGATGCTCCTCGCGACAGCCCCTCCTTGGCAAATTCCTCTGAGAAGGGATCTCCTTTCTCAGAGAGGGGGCACCCTCTGGCACCCTCGTCCGGACTTGTGGAATCTCCACTTCTGGTCCCTGGACGGGCGCGGAGATTCTAGGTGGGCTACCTCCAGCGGTAGTACACACCATCGCTTCAGCTAGAGCCCCGTCTACCATACACGCTTACAGGCTGAAGTGGAACCTGTTCGTCGGTTGGTGCTCTTCCCGCCTTGAAGACCCCCGTAGATGCCAGATCGGTGTCGTGCTTTCTTTCCTGCAGGATGGGTTGGAGCGAAGGCTGTCTCCCTCCACCCTTAAAGTGTATGTTGCCGCCATTGCCGCGCATCACGAGGCAGTAGACGGTAAGTCTCTGGGGAAGCACGACTTGTTCATCAGGTTTCTCAGAGGGGCAAGGATGTTAAATCCTCCGCGCCCTCACCTGTAACCCTCTTGGGATCTCCCCTCGGTCCACATGGCCCTGAAGGAGGAGCCCTTCGAACCTCTGCAGTCAGTAGAGCTTAAGTTTCTGTCATTAAAGACAGCGCTCCTCACCGCATTGGCCTCGGTCAAGAGGGTAAGGGACCTGCAGGCATTTTCGGTTCGTGCCTAGAATTCGGAACGGGTAACTCTCACTTTGTCTTGAGACCCCGGCCTGGATATGTGCCCAAGGTTTCCACCACGCCTTTTAGGGATCAGGTGTTGAACTTGCAAGCGCTGCCCCGGGAGTAGGCAGACCCAGCCATCGCTCTGCTCTGCCCCGTTCGCGCTCTGCGCATTTACGTGGACCGTACGCGGAGCTTCAGAACCTCAGACCAGCTCTTTGTCTGCTTTGGATGTCAGCAGAAGGGAAAGGCTGTCTCCCAACAAAGACTTGCCCACTGGTTAGTGGGGGCTATAGTCTTAGCTTACCAGGCCCAAAGGTTACCGTGCCCCCTCGGAGTGAGAGCTCACTCTACGAGAGGAGTGGCATCTTCTTGGGCATTGGCGCGGGGCGCCTCGATATAGAGCTGCCGGCTGGGCGACGCCTAACACGTTTGCGAGATTCTATAATCTCCGTGTAGTGCCTGTGTCCTCTTGTGTACTCGCCTCAAGTAGCCAGTGAACTAGAGAGACTGCTCGGTGTCTCGCTTGCTGCGCCATTCCCCTCTACTGACCGGATACGTGCGCTTTTTTGCTCTTCAATTCAGTTCCCCATGGCGAACCCTGGGGGAGTTCCTCCCGCACCCTCGGCGGTCAGGCGTGGTGGAGCGCCAGACGCCAGGCTCAGCACTCGTGTGCATGCCCAAGGTCAGCCCTTGTGCTGGGCTAGGTGCCCGTGTGTAGTGATTCTCCCTTCGGGTGATCCCACATGTGTATTCTTCCACGGTACGGCTCCCCTCATGGTAAGCCTGTGTCTTTCCCTGGCAGTCGTTCACTGCATCTCTGCTGCGTAGTTATCTCACCCCAGGCGGGTTGAGTCTACCGCAGGGACTTCCATATGTAGTACTGCCCTGGGCCAGTCCATATGTGTAATTCCACATGATAACTCCTATGTGCGGGATGTGGCTTCCGTAGCGTCCCAACTGGGTACGCTTTCCCAGTGTTATCCAATGTACCACTGTATGGAACAGCAGTGGCGGACACCTCTGCCTAGCCGCTGTCCTATCTTCCGCCCCAGCTGGTGTGGGGGGACTTGCCGGCTTCCGCAGGGCACTGGAGGGGGTCAGCAATAGTGGTGTTTTCCATACGGATTCCAATTCGTCAGTCACGACTGACATAACGTAGAACGTGACTGACTGAAAGGGAACATCTAGGTTACTTGTGTAACCCTCGTTCCCTGAAGGAGGAACGGAGACGTCACGTCCCGTCGCAACAGCTCCTGTACCACCGCTGTAAACGACGGCCGGGGCACGTAGTCTCGGCTCCTCAGCGAAAAACTGATGTGCGTTTGCACGCGCTCTCCTTTTATACCCTGCGGGGCGGGGTGCGCGTGGAGTAACACGCACGCCAACTGTCATTGGCTTGTTTAGTTAACACTCGAAGGTGATTGGGCTCTCGGGCGAGATCCCAATTCGTCATTCACTGACGTAACGTCTCCGTTCCCTACTTCAGGGAACGAGGGTTACACAAGTAACCTAGACGTTATTCCACTTATATTATGGTTACCACACCTCAAGACATTGTTCAGATGATTTATTTTAAGAAATGTGTCAGGTTGTTGTCCTAAATGTGTAATTTCTTATGCATCTCATCCCGAGCTTCTATTGCCAATTCCAAAACATGATTTTAGAACCAGTATTGGAGGCTTGAGCCATTGATAATGCAGCTATTAATGGAGTCTTATGCAGTTATTAGAGATTATTAAATTACCTGAGTCGGTGCGACTCTTAACAGTGTTCGGCAGCAGCATCTAATAGTGAACCTGTAAGTTTAACTGCTTCAACAAAAGTATTTAACAAAACTATTTTACTGATAAATTTGCAGAGCAGCGCTGACAACAAGTTTCTGTGCTTATGTGTGTCTGTACTGCGTGTGTGCACTTTTTTATGGGAGAAAGAGCAGGAAAAAGAAAGCATGATTTTTGTAGATAATAATAATCGTTTTTATCCTGTCGTTTGTTATATTTGTTTGATTGGTCAGTGTTTTTGTGGGTTTTGGTTCTTTTGCTGTTGTAGGCTGTAAGGAACTTTGAAGTAACTGAAATCATTTGGCGAGGTGATATGGAAGTATAATGCGGTCAAGACCTGCCTGCACTACTTGAGCTGTGTGTTTCCTGAAAAATAATTGTATAACCTTAGAACATTCAACAACAAATCAAAAATCAAGCAATCAACAGCCCCGTAGTATAGTAATAAGCAATTTATGTCCAAAAAAGTGTTTTGGTTTCTTTCAAATTGAATTCCTCTATGTCCAGAGTTGATTATGTAGAGAAAATTGATGTAGGAGATTAAGATACAGTACATGGCTCTTAGCTTTATCTTTTGAGTTAAGGCTTTTGCTAAATGGATACTATAGGCTAAGATGAGCCTCCAATGCCCATATGATAAATAGGCTTACAGCTTGAAGAAATGTAACATTAAATAGAACTACGATGACAAAAGGTTTGGGGGCAGTAAGATCTTTTTTAAAGACATTGATACCTTTATTCAGCTATGATGCATTAAATTGATCAAAAGTGACATTACAGACATTACTAAAGTAAAAGTTTCCACAGTTTCCACAACTATATTTAACAGCAACTGTTTTCAGCATTGAAAATAATAAGAAATTACTTTAGTTAGTTAGTAGCAAATCAGCATATTAGAATAATTTCTTAAAGATCATGTGACACTGAAGACTGAAGTAATAAAGCCGAAAATTCAGCTTTGCATCACAGGAATAAATTTGATTTTGAAATATATTAAAACAGTTCTTTTAATTTGTAATATTCCATAATTTCATCATTTATCTGTATTTTCAATCAATAATGCAAAAAAATGTCTTGGCGAATGTACAGAGACTTTCAAATACATTAACAAAATAAAATCTGCCTGGCAGACATCTCGGCATGGATGAAAGAATATCACTTACAGTTCAACCTGGCAAAGACTGAGCTTCTTTTTTTCCCTGCCACTCCAACTCTACAGTATGATTTTTCCATCCAGCTAGGTTCTTCTACAATTACCCCATCAACTTCGGTCAGAAATCTTGGTGTAACTTTTGATAACCAGCTGACCTTCAAAGACCACATTGCAAAAGACCGCTCGATCTTGCAGGTTTGCATTGCATAACATCAGAAAGATCAGGCCCTTTCTGACGGAGCATGCTGCCAACTTCTTGTCCAGGCCCTTGTCATCTCTAGGCTGGACTACTGCAATTCTCTTCTGGCTGGACTTCCATCAAGCACAAACAAACCTCTACAAATGATTCAGAATGCAGCAGCACGACTGATCTTCAAACGAGCCACCGAGCCCAGTTTCCAACACCTCTCTTTATCTCCTGCACTGGCTATCGGTTGCAGCTCGCATCAAGTTCAAGACATTGATGCTTGCATATGGAACAGCCACAGGCTCAGCACCCGCCTACTTCCACTCACTACTACGAATTTACATCCCCTTCAGAAGTCTGAGATCCGCTAGTAAGCGACGCCTCGTTTCACAGAGAGGCTCAAAATCACTTTCCAGAACATTCTCGTTCACTGTTCCTGGCTGGTGGAATGATCTTCCCACTCCTATACGGAATGCTGAATTCCTGACAATTTTCAAGCGACAGCTAAACTCATCTCTTTCGAAGCTACTTGCCTTCATCATAAAAAAAATAAAAAATAAATAAAAAAGTTTCTCTCTCTTTATTTATTCCTTCTCTTTCTAGCTTGTACTTATTTGAACAATGTCTAAGAACTTGGTTTTACAACCACTTCTTGTGTCTGTTTGCCTCTTTAAGAAGAATCGCTTTATGTATCCCCCAATTGTAAGTCGCTTTGGATAAAAGCGTCTGCTAAATGACTAAATGTAAATGTAAATGTAAATCTTACCATACACACACACACCAGTCCAGGAAGACCATTTATGTTTTTACCACTGCATGCTGGGAATGTGGCAGCACCTCTGCTGTTAACCATCTGTTGAGTGGACATGACTTAGACTCAAATCAAATGCTGCCGCCCACACGCTGTGATGGTATCGATATTCTCACCTCCCGATGCTTCATCTATCTCTCCAGAACTCCAGAACAGCGGGAACATCACTCTGCGTCACACTGACTAATGAACATTGATAGCCCTCGAGGAGGACAGTGGGTAATCCCGGGAGCATGTCGAGGAGACGGGGATCAATAAATGCTGCTTAATAACTGTCCATCTCTCTAGCCACTAACACTGATGACCATTTGATCAACACAACACTCCCTATGCAACCTTTTGTCTTCATTGTCACGTTTAATTCATTTTAAATTATGATTTTTAATATTTTTTGCATTTGTGTGTGCGAGAATGTGCAATTAAAATCTGAGACCGCTAGAGAAAATGTGTTTTATCTCTCATAACAAATTAAATTATCTGAATATTAATTTGTCCCCATTTCGCTTTAATTGACTCCATACATTTGTCAAATCTCATGACCATGGTATCCAATGTGATTTGAGAATTATCCAAATCCATTTTCCATCATACTGTTTCTTTGCTTTAAAATTTTCAATATCCTTTCTGTTTATTTCAAGGTTTTAACTAAATTTTGAATCCCAAATTTTCATTGTGCCCCCAGACTTTTAGATCCCACTATTTATGTACAAATGTATTGCCTTCAGCAAAGACCACATAGACTTAATTAAACTACTTTGTACCCTTCAGTGACGGCCATCAAACTGTAGCACCTGTGCATAACAAGAGAGTAATTTTAAATATAGATTAGCTCACCTTCTCAATATTGACACCATTTATCTCTGTACTTTAACTCATAAAGTTAAAACCGAAGGCAATCCAGGTAGGAGCAACAAATTCACTTTACCTACAAACCTATACTATTCTGGCCAATCTATACAGTAGCCCATACAAAGACAAGCTAGAAATGAGTTTTATTGAGTAATATAGAACAGGGCAGTAAGAATGAGATTGAGAGATCAGGGGAGTGAATAGCCTTGTAATTGCAAACAAACCAACAGTTGAGTGTGCACATGGGTGCGGCTGTGCTGGGTGGGCCCTGGGTTGGTGGGTGGGCTGGGTGATGTGTGGAATGGAGAGAGAGAGAAGGAGAGAGCGAGAGAGAGAGAGAGAGGAGTTGCATGCTAGCACAATGTCGACTGTCATGTAAACACGCTGTTTGCTGTGGTGAGGTACTATGAAGCATGGGACTAATACACAAAACAACTAAAGCATTTAACTGTGAAACACACATCCAAAAGTTTACCTAGTTATAAATTAAGAAATTTTTTGGTTTTATATAAAGCTAAATATTAACAGTAATTACTAATCATAATGTATTAATTAAATTATATTAACTAGCCCAAAAACCTACCAATGCAATAAAACCTTTGTGATTAGTTAAATAAATTAATAAATAGAGCAACGACATGCATAAGCTTCTGATTAGTTAACACTCTCTGAATAATATAGTGTGTGGGCATGTACAGAAGAAATAGACTGAGAAATGTAGTGCGATTTTAAGTAGGCCAAATCAACAGAAGTCCAAGTTCAATTAAGTAAAGTAAAATTAAGTAAAATTACCTAGGCTGAGCTGTTTCAGCACCATTTTTAAAGGGGAAAAAAATCTCTTTTTGCTTCATCTTTAAGAATAAAATGTGACATAAAATGTAGGTTCACTGTGACACATTCTAAATTTCAGAACTTAAACCTCCCTTTGTGAACTATATTGTCGCCCAGCTCTAATCTGCTAAATATGACTATAAGACATGAAGATACACTCTCAGAAAAAAAAAGGTACAAAAAGCTGTCACTGTGGCAATAGACCTAAGGTACAAGCACTACCTTTTTTCCCCTTTATGGTACATTTTAGTGCCTTAAAAGTACATTATTAGCACCTAAAAGTGACAGTTTTGAGTGTACGAAATTATATAGACATTAAGATCATGATTTTCTGTAAAGCTGCCTTAAAACAATGCATATTGTGAAAAGAGCTATACAAATAACATTGACTTGACTCGTTGGTCCAAAAGGACAATTTATGTCTATCCACCTTTTTCTTGTCATAAAAATGGGCGCAGCCATTTGTAAATTCTATGGGTCTGGCTTCCGGTCTCATCTGCGTCCAGCTATTTTTAACTGTACAAAACAGTTTGTTTTGCTGCTTGATATTGAAAATTGGTGTGTCTTATCATATAATTTTAATGTATTAACTTAATTATGAACACACTGGTTTGTAGTGCAAACAGTTTTACCGTTTACTGCACGTTGTTATTCTCCTCGTTATTTACCTACAGCGGCTAATGAACCGGAAGTCTCACCCATAGGCTTACTTCTGCGTTGAAGAAAAAGGTGGATAAAAGCGACTCATTTCACATTTGCGACAACATATGGATGACTAAATTAACATATGACAGTCCATCAGCACAACACATCAACAATGCCTAGGTATTTAGTTCACCTCACCCTGTTACAGTAAGTAATGAATAAAACCATTATGCTTAAATACCAAAACAAGAAGATTTGAGTTGTTCTGCTCCTTATCATCAAATCTCATGTTCAACTTTCTGTTCTGTGGCTGTTATTGAAGAATGGAATATAAGAATCAATACAAATAGGACATTTCCTTAGAAGTCTTAAAGGTACAGCTACTACAGCAGTAAAACTAAACCTATTAAAAGTCAGAGAGGATTTAAAATGACCAACTTTGGTGCAAACCTTTACAAAAAATGACTAATGGATTTCAGGAGAACAATGGAATGATAAAATAAATAAATATATTTAATGACCCCTTTACAAAGTTTGCATTCTCTCGCTGTTGTATTCGATATTGTGATGTGTTGTTTGTCAAATATTGCCTTATCTTTTATAAAAGATAAATCCAAAGATAACAGTGATTTTTTGAGAGTTCTTTGTGAATTGTATTCAAAGCTACAAAGTGCATATTTGAAGCTTCAAGAGTCTTTTATGAGCTGTTTTTTAAGAGAAAACGCATCTATTATACAATCATGCAGAATAGGCCGATAGCTTGCCTTCTTGTAAAACTATACAAAACTGTGCTCTCTGTTTAATTTCCAAACCAACTTCACAGTGCTTGTTCTCAATAGACACCTGCACTGTTAATGACTGGTTTATCAGCTTCCACCATATTTTGTCCTCATTACGAGCCAATCAGCATGGTGCATTTTGTCAGTCTGCTAATTACAGGCCAATCAGCTCAGTGCGTTTTGGTGAACCACTCATTAGGAACCAATCAACTCGGTGTGTTTAGCTGAACTGCCCACAGATTCTGCCACTTGTTGCCCTGATTTGACCTATCGGTCCTTTCCATCAGCTCCCAAATGAACATGAAGGGATCAAAGGCAGAACTATATCCAGTGTGGCCTAACCTAATTATGACTGATGCCATGCCAAGCCTGCTGACTTTAGCCTTTGACTGTAATGAGCATGGTGACAGCTGGCAGTACACCATATATGTTACATATACAGAAAGAATGAGTCATGTTACACCAGAGGTGATGCCTCTTTTGTCTTCGAGTTTATATGCAATGAGAGGCTTTAATGCATGTGAATGAGGTTTAGTCACACCGTTACTAGAAAGGATGCATGCAGGTTTCATTAGAACTAGCAGAGATAATGTTTATGCCAGACTGCAGGCAACTTTTTATTGTCTGTATTGTGAGAATTCACAGGCGCCACATCATTGCAGTTGATCTGTACACACAGGGTCCAAATATAATGCTTGCCACACAACAAATACAATAAAAATAGATTTAGTGAGCAAACAGAGTTGGTCGGCAAATTTATTAGGAAAAGCTGCATTACATGGTTTAAAAAGAACTGCATGAATGATAATTTTAGCCTTGCTGATGTAAGTGACAACTTATATGTCAATCTGACACATCTTCCTTATCTTTAAACAGATTATATCTCAGTGAAAGATTCAGCACTGTAGGATTTTTCTTTTTGTTTCCAGAAGTTCATGATGCAAAATATTCCTTGCATTACACCACAAAATCTTCACATTGTTGTATTTTTTTAAAGAGATAGAGACAGTCTTAGCTTGTATTGATGCTGCAAGTGAGACAATGACCTGTACTGTTTGCATTACCATGGTCAATGAATATAGACTAATAATCAGTTTGATCAGTATTTTTATACAAACATAATTTTTCATGTAGGAAATTATTAGTTCTTTAATATTATATTTTAACAACGATTATGGTGCCATCTGGTACATCTTTAAAAATAACACTTAAAAAGCAACGCAATAAACAGATAATGACATTGCTTAAAGTTTTACAGAAGAAAATTATATTTTATAAAATATATTTTGTAAAAGAATAATGTTAAATGCAGTTTAATGGTCACCAAAAATAATAAAAAATTTAATTAAATTATATAATATAAAAAAGATAAAAGATTTTCTCTTTTCACTAGCCATTGCAGAAAGTTCATTTTGGACCCCGAACACACTCGTTCAAGCCAAAGGCACATGTCGGCTCTACAGGGGTTGAGTTTCACACATTCTCCAAGCTTGTGTTTTGTTCTTCATGAACAAAAGTCTCTCGCAGACAGAAGGGACAGAAAGGCTACAGTAAACAGAACAAAACGTGCCTCAGTTCACACATCACTTTATATCCCCTCCCAGGCAGAGACCATCAGACCCTGCATTGTTGATCTGTATTCTTGTGGTTGTGGCACACAAGAGTCTGAACCCTGTTCATTTGTATTCACATGACTGTGGCTCAGCCTCAATTCCCCGTTATTCACGACCAGCCTCCGTAGCACTAACAAGAAGTGTCTGCTTGTGAGCAAGGTGGTAGCGTTCTTCAGCACCCTGCCGAGATAAAATCACTCCAGACAATCTCCGGCCTTTCCCATTCCGCCTGTCGGTATGCCACATGGAAGTCGTAAAAATGCCAGCTTCTTTTATTGAGGCTCTGGTAATTGTCCTGGCAGTTTAAGCGTGCCTTTACAAAAGACGGCGGAATGACGGGCCATTAACATAATGAGCGGCTCTGTCACCTCCTCCTGCGCTTCAGTCCTCTCTGCCCGCTCCAATGATCGTGTGTGTGTGTGTGTGTGCTTTCCTTTATCTAAATCCAAAAAAGGTCTCCATTTCTTCTCTTTTCTTCTCTGCTCTCTCCAGATGATAGGGGCGGATCGGATCCAGTGCAACATGCCGACTAAATGGATGACTGACTGTAAATGAGCTCGCACCGAGGGTACGTATTTCAGACCTGACCTCACACATATAGGTCTATACATATCATCAGGTGTGCTAGATACAACACCACATTAGAACTGGGTGATTTGATGGCAGAAATGTGTCATCCTGAGTAAAGATCTGGTATATACCGCAGTACAATCATGACAGGGGATGAGGGTACGGGACAACATGTGTCATTTTATCTAAGTATGCGAGTTCTTGGTCTTATTTGGAATCGGTAGCATGACTTCATTGTTTTATGCTGCTTGCAAGTATCAAACTTAGTCTTATTAATTGATACATGAGGTATCATCGGCACCTTTTTACAAAGGTGTGTTTGAACTAAGAATCTGACGTTTCCCTCAGGTGTAGATGTGCTGAATATGCAAATGTTTCCATAACTTCATTCCTTATTTCTCTTCTCTGTACTGAGTTAAGCTTTAACCCTTTCCTATACCAACTGTATGCGTGTGTGTGTTTTATGTGTATGTTAGACCAGTTTAAATGTTTATGTAGTATGTTAGACTAGTTTAAGTATCACACTTGACGTTGTTCATTGTTTGCTAATAACTGGAGTCACTTAATCATGCAGAATTATGCTACAAGCTTTTGTAGAATTGTACAGTAAGAAAGTTATTTCCCTTAACCAGAAAATTAACAACTTAGAATTGACAGACAGTTGACCCTAAGAGGTCAAGTAAATATCTACAGCGGATCTAAATATTAATAATTAATTATAACTAGTTATGATTAATTATTCATATTTCCTCATGAGCTGATTCGTTACAGTTGTATGCATTGCAAAAAGGTGCATCTTGTATTTTTGTCTTGTTTTCCAACACAAATATCTAAACATCCTTAAAACAATAAGCATTTTCTGGAGATGCACATGGAAAATGTCAGCTATTTGTTCTTGTTTCTATCAAAAACTCACTTCATTTTGATCAATTTCACAGAAAACAAGACTTCTTACATCATTTTGCTTCACTGGAAAACAAGACAAAAACAAAAATACAGATAAAGAACTTTTTGCAGTGCAATCTGAAAGTACAGTAAAAGTTATTTCCATATTGTAATGGAAAGCTTTTGGAAGCTGTATTTTCAAACGTTTAAGTGCTGCTAATACAACTCATTGTGTTCCCTAGACATTTACATTAAGAGAACATATTGATCTATTGAGTTCCTTTAACTGTGTTCCTTAACTTGTCTTTATTTTCTCTTAAAAAGGTTTTCAATTTAACTTCATCAAACCTGCAGAAACCCTGTGTTTATGATTTCATTTGAAAAATAAATAAATAAACAAGCAGAACAACACTACTGCCAATAAATGGCAGAACTGAAAAGCTATAATTAAATAGTTATACTGAAAAATTGTACTGCAATATCCTCAGATCTCATACACGGATCTAAGAATAACTTAAATGTCAGTGAATGTAATATTTAGTAGCTCCTCCTAAGAGGTGAGAGCTTACTGCTCAAGCTAATAATTCTACCAACACACAACATTTTATGTTTTGGCAAATTGGCGTGTTTTTGCATTCTCTTTCTCATTCATACATTTTCGTATGATCTGCTAATGCTCTACTGAGGTAAGATTTAGGGACTGACCTCCTTTTTTTTTAAAAAAATCATAAATTTTCGTACTAACTAAAATGTATGAATTCATATGAAATCACCAACTTTGTTTTTTTTTATAAGATTGGGTTTATTAAATATTAATAAGTCAGGGTAGCTGGCTTGTTAATTACCAAAAGATACAAAGACACACTCAAGTTTAAAGCTGTCCCAAAGTCATAACAAGGATGAGGTTACAAAATGTTAATTAAAAATATAGTTAACCAAAAATTAGATTTCTGTCATTTAACATTTTTCATCTCACCCTCAAGTCATTTCAAACCCATAAAACTTTTATTCATCTTGGAAATACAGTTAAAGATATATATTTTTATGAAACCTGAGAGATTTTTGTCCCTCCATTGAAAGTCCAATACAATGAAATTTTGACAATTCAAAAAGTTCATAAAAATATTATAAAAGTAATCCATATGAATCAAATCACTCTGAAGAGACATGACTTTAAACAACGAACAAATTTAATTTAGGCTTTTGTTCACATATAAACATTGATCAACTCACATAGAGCTTATCGAAGCTCAAACGTTTGTTATTTGTTTGTTTTTGCAAGTCATATTTGATGTGCTCTACAGTATATGTGTGCATTTATCAATTGTTTATGTATGAATAAAAATCAAATCTGTGTTGCCAAATTAAATCTGCTCATCATATAAAGTGATCGAAGATGACAGCTCAATTTTCTTTTGAACTTTTGAAAGCGTTAAAGTTCGGGGCAAATAAAATTTAAAGGAGAGATGGAAACCTCTCAGGTTTCAGTAAAAATATCTCTTCCTTTGTGATGAACGAAAGTCTTATGAAAGTGGAATGAAATAAGGGTGAGTAAATGATGACAAAAAAATGTTTCATGATTACTCATGCTATATTATATAAGATTTCGGTCAAAGATTCCACCTTTAGACCAAATTCTGTGCAATGAGTCCTTTATTGAGACACATAACAGCCCTGTCTGCTCACCGCACATTAATACTCATCTATCCCGCCTACTTATCCCTGGCTGAATCAAGTCAATTCCAGTCAATAGTCATTCACAGTGACAGCTAATTAAAAAGTCACCCCAAAAATCATGCCAAACGAATAGACTAAGAGATGTATGCAGAGGATAATTAGCAGGGTGAAGACAGAGAACCTGGACAGGCCAGTAGGGGAGGGTAGGGGCCATTCACATTAATGCTGGTGAGAAACCGCAGCCGTGCCAGAATGAATTCATATCCCAGCGTGGTGCAATGAACAGCACCGCATAATGTAATCTGCCACTATTCAAGGTTACTAAATGTGCGGCTAACAAATTTATTCAATCCCCTAAGAGCTTAAAGGGCTAAATGAGCATTAGTCTAGGAAAGGTGGAATTAATTTGCCTCGCATGCATGAATCTCACACTATTGTTAACTGTTGGAAATTACGTAATGATCACTTGTATTAACACCTTGAGAAAGGGTAATTCAGATTTGCTCAAAGACTCATAACTACACTAAAGTGATAGAATGAACACTTCAAAAAGTATGAAGTAATGTAACACGGAATTATATGCTAATCATTCTTCTCATCTTTATTCATTCATAACTTAATCATATTTTATTCCCACATTTGACATGATTATGTTGTAGACTTGGTAGCAAAGTTTCTCTAAATGATTACACTGCAACAAAACAGTTGACAAAGCCCATTAACGTTTCTCCTTGGACTGGAACCGTGATGGCTGTCAAAGTGAAGTGTGACACAGAAGGACACAAACCAATCATCGCTCACATTGCTTGTATCTCCCCTGCAAGAGAGGACGCTTCATAGATTGACCCAAAATATTTGCAGTTAGCAGTGTATTGCGCTTCTAAAAGAGGCTAAATTAACACATGCTGACTTTAAAGTGCTAAGAATAAAATGTCCCCACAAGGAAAGTAAAACCTGAAATCGCCTAAACAGCTTAATAAACATACTGAATGTTTGAACATACTTAATGAAAATGAAGAAAGGTTTGTATGAAGGTTAGTTTTGGGTTAGGAGACAGAAAATATCATTAGACCAAAGTCAATGGAAATTCTCAACCACCACCAAAACAAACATGTGTGAAAATCAGTGCAAAAGTGTCACTCTCCATCAATGACTGTATAACATGTGCCTCTGGCTGTCTAGCTGGTGGCTATATGTCTTTTGTCCTCTGCTTGTGAACCTCAGTGGAAAACTAGTGTGTGTCAGAAAGAGAGAGAGTATATATGTTACACTGACAGTATGCTCTTATTTTCAAGACTAGCCCGTGATTGAATGTCTGTTTTCCCCTGGTTTTACTCCTGTTTTTAATCCTGTCCCACTTGTGGCTTTTGGTTTTTGCTCACAATCCTATTATGAACCTGTTGTGGCCTATTGATTTCTTGAAAGCAAAGGGGTATTAAAGGGGTTGCACCTTTTTTTATATTTAATGTTGCACCAGTGGCAGTCTTGGTTTCATTTGTTGCAGTCTAGGCTAGATAACACCTTAAATCAGCCTAGCTCTTCATTATGTAGGGGTAACACGTGTTTTAGCTAGTGATACAATTTTCAGATACTGTGCAAGGAAAAGCCCAGTTCAACATACCAACTAAATATTGAATCTTTTTTTAGTAAATCAAGCAAAATTGCCACTGAACTTTACAGACAATGCGTCTTTGTTGTATGTAAAAGAAAGCTTTGACATTTTGATAATAACTATTTATGTGTTCCACTGAAAAGTGGAATATGCACGCTGTTGCAAACTGGGTTGCTGGATGATGACAGTTTTCTGTTCAAAGTAAATGATCTGCATTACTTCTGATAATTATCAAAGATAGCTACCTTTTTGGGGGAAGTTGGTCAAAATCCACTTGAAAATATAAGGGCGCTCAATGACAAGATGATTCTAATTCCCCCACACCTCCCACTTTCTCTTTGTTCATTTTTAAGTTTGTGTGAGCATATGCTTAAAAACATTGTGACATTAACATTTATCTCATAAATGTAACCCATTTCTGTTCCATATTCAATGTGGAAATTTAAATCTAAAAGCACTAAATGAAGCATGACTCTAGCAGTTATGCTTCAGCAAGGCTATTAAACATCATACAATCTAAGAGGGGAAAACAATCTGAGCTGTTTTTTCTCCACCATGGCATGCCAAGAAAGCTAGCCTCAAAACGTCTGCTTTCAACCTGTTGCCCAATGCACAAGCGCTTCTCTTGAGACTGTTTGACAAAGTCTCAGTGGAATACACAAATGGAACGACAGGACGACAGGAGCCAGCAGCATGGGGTCTAGTTAGGAGATATCCGTGGCAAACGCTTTTGACAAGAGCTCATGACTCCACAGTCTCAGGCTGCTGGCTCTTCATAATTCTTTAAAGGGATTTGCATAGCTGCAGTAGGATGCGTCCTGCGCTCTACCTGCGGACCGCGCGAGATCCACGATGACGCGTACAGCTTGACGGACAGGGTGTCAGGCTGCTGCTTTAATGATGGAGGTAATGTGCCGTGAACTAGCGCATTAAGCACAAGCGACAGGTAATTTTGACACACAAACGTAATCGCATTAGCGGGTCGTCCGATGCGTCTCATTTGATGCGCCAAACATGATAATGACACTTAAGTGCTCACTGAAAATCTAGCGTACTGACAATAAAACCAGAGAGAATATTAATGTCCCAACAGCCGAAACATTGCATCTTTCGGCTAGGATAACTTAAAACAACATTGCAATCGCAAAATAAACAAGCTGAAGTTAAAAACGCAGCGACACGAGATGATTCGTGCGTCTGCAGGCAAAGATGAGATTCATCATTCCCTTCACATCCGCAACAGCTGCAACTGAGCTCATCCTCCGTTCCCCTCAAATCAGCAGAATTAATCGGAGGAAAACTCACCAAAAATTGCCAGCTGGAACAAGTAGAGCCCGATGAGGTCCATCCTGCTTAGAGCCAACAATCTCGAGGCAGTAAAAGACTTTCGCGACTGCCCGTGTCCACTGGCACCAAAGTTGTCCAGAAAACGTCGTACTGCGTTCAGTGCTGATTTCCTCCAAAAATGCGAGACGGAATCCAAATTATTTCATAGGAACAGAGCACGTCGAGAATCATCTTTTATTCCCCAGCAAATCTGGCGCCAGATCGAGGGAAGCCGTTGCGCAAAATCAGTGTCACGAAACGGCACTATTTCATTACCAAGTTTGGACGCTGCGTTTAAAACCTCATTAGCACTCAAGACACTAATTGAAGAGCGGTGCTGGTCTTCGGGAATAAATTCGGCTGTTTTCGTCTGGTGCTGCGTCTCTGTCTAACTCCAGAGCGCATGAGAACTGCACCGACACCAAATCACTGGACGCGTAAGAGCACTGCGCTCTCCCCTCCAACTCTACTGACAGTAGAGAGGTGCAAATGTGAGGAAAGCGAATGCAATTAAATGTCATACTCTATGGAACATGGGATCCCTAAAAAAAGAGTTAAAAAATGTGATTTTATTTCCAAATTTAGAATTTAATCTCGATTTTTGTTACAAGATAAAATGTTTCAAAAACAGAAACGTACATTTCCTAGATTAGTGTATTCTGTGGTATGCTAGAAGGTCACCCATATCCATGGGGAGAGAAAATATCATTTTATTTGTAAAGCTTTCAAAAATAAAACCATATTAGCAACCAATAGCAACAGTTGCACTGAAATGAATCACATATAATGACTTAACAAACAACTAAAACTATATAATTAATTTTTAATAAAATTAATAAAATACATTATCATCAGTACCACAAAACCACATGTACTTGTGTGTATATTATTGTCACATCTATTATGTCAACTCTCTAACATAATATAGAAACTGTTTTTTTTTTTTTTGATTTCCTACATTTATTTTGGTTATTTTGCTTTCTCACAGAACAAACATAAAAAACAGTTTAGGGACAAATGCACACAAAGATAAATTATCATTATTTTCAGATTTTTTAAGTCTCATTTTAAGTTGGTCATGTTAGTAGTGAAATATGTAGTTAGTTTGTCAGCAACAATAGAAGAAGATGCACTCAAATATAGGTGAAAACCTCTAAACATGTTGTAGAGATTAATCCAAAATAATTCCTTGATACATAAATTTTTTTCAACATGTGTAGACTTTTTTCCAAGAATCTGTGAATATTTATTTATTTAGTTTGTGTTCCATGCCACTGCAACAATTTCAACAGAGAGAAATATTCATTCAAGCTGGGAAGCAGAGCTCTCAGCCTCAGTGTAAATAAGAAATGAGTGACATATCCATTAGGTTTGGCAAAGGTTGAAAATGTGTGTGTGATTGCTTGAGCTGTGTTCGATCTCACTGTATGTTTCTTCTTTTCATCACTTTTGTTCTCAGTGCTGTGGCACCTTTGAAGTGTGGATGTAATACTTTATGACATAATAGGTAGCAGGTATTTTGACTGACAGGGAAGAGACCCCCCCCCACCCCTCCCCTCTCCTCTCCCTCCACCCACCCCCCCCACTCCAGTCCTCCCCTTTAATTTAATCGCACTAGTGTTTCAACCCTGGCCGATGGGGAAAAAGTGAGAAAAGTGGGACTGATAGCATTGCTATGCAGCGATTGAGACAGGGAAAGAGCATTTGGCTCAACACAGTAAACAACTACGTGTTAAGGGTCGAGAAGAAGGTGGTTTGGCACACATCCTCTCCCAACTGCCCATAGTTAGCGTCTAGATGGTTGGAAAAAACTGTGACAGGGCATACTAACAGCCCTATGTGAGAGGAGAGAGAGACAGAGACATAAGAGAAAGTCCTTTTGTGCAGTGCAGACAGGTGATGACTCTACAGCACGTCCTCTTTAATTTACAGTCCCTAGGTTCTTTCCAGAACTTCTGTAAAAGACAGAGAGCATGTAAGTGTAAAGTGTATGCAGTTAGAAGTATAATAAATGTCAAGTGTGAAGTGTGTATTAATAGCATGGCTGTGGGTTTTCGAAAAAGTTGGCGGATTGTTACACTTTTTATATTATTAAGTCTATTTGAAGGCTACAAGTTATTGTGCAAAGAGTACCCAGGAAAAGGTACAGATCATGGGACCGTTCTCACATAGAACTGTCATTAAAAACGCGATAAATGTAAAAGGAGAACTATACGTCACGGTGTGCCTACTGTGTCGGAGCGAGGAGACGTGGGAGAATCGAGAACAATCATAGACTTTAATGACATCAATAATACCAGGGAACACACGTAGCACACGGAATCGACATTTACACTGGACGAAGAACACACAGAAACTGAAGACTTATAAAGACAGGGAAACAAAGGAGCAAACGAGATTATCAACAACACAGGTGAACCGAATTAACTAATCAGGGGAACTAAGGGAAACTAGGTCTCGGAGCACATTAGGAGAAAAACACAACAGATACGGGAACACAGGGATGACATTACCTCCCCCTCCCGGAAGGCGCATCCACGCGCCTCATAACATCCAACGGGGAGGGGGGTGGGCGCTCTGGAGGCCTCTAGGGACAGGCTTCCATGGGACGGATGGTCTCCAGGGCGGTACCCGTTCCGGGACCCATGGCAGATCAGGCAGTTCAGGGAGCCATGTCGGAGCTGGCAGTTCAGGAACCATGTCGGAGCTGGCAGCTCGGCCAGCAATCTGCTGAAATGGACTCGGCATGGACATCTAAGGACCCCTATAGACCACACATGGCATGGCATCTACGATCCCTATAGCACACAACAAAAAAAAACTCACATCTGGGGGAAATTTCAGGTTCTGAGGCCCTCCGTGGGCCAGACGTGAGAACAGCGGCCCTTCTTGGGCTTGACTCGGAATCAGGGGCGCTCTCTGGGCTAGACTCGAAGACGGGAGCCCTCCCTGCACTCTTAACCCGAATTAGTTGACTTTACTAGAAAATTGCGTGGAAACCCGTTGCACTAAACAACTTTAGTTTTTACACAGGGTGAAACTAAACGGGTTAAGTTGTAATAACATAGAACATTTACTGGTTGTCGCAGACAAATCAAGTTGGCATTAGTAGTCTTTACTAAAAAGCATTAGCTCACATTATGAATTTTTTTGAGGATATGTTTTATAAAATAACTATTAAGTTGAACAAAAAAATATTAATAATAACAAATGATTTTTAGTAGTGATAATTGTTATATTTAAGTAATCTCTTATAATTTTAAAATGATACTAAAATTGTAAAATTATTTTGATTAATTTTAAAGAAATAAACAATAACAACATTTCAATGTTTTTTTTTATTGTTCACAAAAAGTTGTACTTAACTTTAACCAAAAGACAAGTAACATTTTTTGCATAAGAAAACATTTTTGCTTGCTAACAATTGTAAATTGTTTAGAGGAACATGAACACACAGTATTCAACAATATGCTATATCCATGTGAAACAGGATAAGCATTAAAACCTGAGGCAAGCCTCAAAGTTTAAGATAGAGTTGACTACGTTAACTCATTAATATAGCAAAAAAAAATGCAGATTTAAACACTTTTAGCACAACACAGCTAAACTTTGGACATTCTGAACAAGAGAATCTGTTGAAAGATTCATTGTGGCTCTTGAGGAACATAACTGCACATGGCTCATATGGTAGTTCCCGCAACCCTTTGTCAATCAGAGTTGCAGTGCATATGTAAGTCAAAGAGAAGCACACAGCTTTGGCACGTTTTTAATGCCTTCCATCAGAACTTCTCACTCAATGTGATCTTAAGGAGGCTGGATGAGTTGAATGTTGTACACGTTAAGATCAGTCATTAGCGCAGCGGCAATGACTATGTCGTTGCTTAGACAAGTGGCGGGTCGAGTCACAAGTGTTACAACACGCGTGTGCACGGCACCTCCTATGTTTAGGTTTTTTTTTTTCCATGATCATCAGAGTCCCCTACTCACACCTAGAGCACTCGAGTCAATGACCATCTGTCTAATTCCACTTTTAGTAAGTAATTATCATACATGCTTAAACACAAAAGCCTTGTAATGACAGACACTATTGAGAGACTGTGTGAAGTTGCTTATGAATGCTTTATAAACACTTCATTAAAGGGTTAGTTCATCCAAAAATGAACATTGTAATTTACTTATTTACCCTTACGTCATTCCAAAACCATAAGACTTGTCTATCTTCAAAAAAGAAAAGATGATATTTATAAAAAAAAATAAAAAAAATACTAAGTTATCTTTCCCTCCATTCAAAGTCACATAAAGCCCATTTATATTTTCAAAAGATTTGAAAAGATAAATTAACCTTTAAATTGAGGTTATCTGGACTTTTAAAATAGGGACAGAAAGTCGCAGGTTTCATTAGAAATACCTTAAATTGTGTTCTGAAGATAAACAAAAGACTTATGGGTTTTGACTGACTTCTGCTTCTGTGTGCATTAAATGTGGTGTACACATCAGTATTGAAGTCACATTCTTTATATGGACACTGGACTCTGATTAACTTTTAAATGTCTTGCGCAGGTGAGTGAAGAAATCCCCTTCTGTACAGGGTACAGAAAAATCACATAACTCCAGTGAATAGTTACTTGGCCAGTTTCACACAGTTGAGTATCGTGGGCTTTCAAGTGAATCTTAGACAGTGCACTTAAGTGCATTAAATTGAGTTAACTGTGCACAAAGCATCTTGATGAGCAAGGAAATGGAACAGTTTGCGGTAAACTTCTATGTTTTTACTATAATGTTTTAATAGCTAACCCCCGGTTGTCACATGTAAATTCACAAAACTTACATTTCCACTGCATCTTCACAAGAACCTGTTGAAACAGAGCATAAGAAAACGTTTAGAAAATGTTGCAGAATATCAGTTGCAGATATAATTCTACTGTAAAGTTAACTTCTGCTAGCGATCTCTGCTTTTAAACTGTTTGTTAAATTACTAATATATAAAGAAAGAAAGAAAATCACTCATGTGAAACATTAAACAGGATTTTTTTATTACTATTACCTTAATAAACCAAAGAGATATACGTTAGCGTTAGCCACAAGCACGTGCATGGACTCGTGCTGATATGAACCTGACAAGAAATAAAACTTATGCCAACAGTTTAGCTACAAAACACGTTGTAGCTAAACTGTGAATATACAGAGAAACACTGGTTAGCGTTATAAACGGTGACCTGACAGAAAAAGCTAATTTATATGATACTGTTATAGCTTAACTGTGAACCGACAGGGGAAAAATAGCGTTGGGACACATTAACACTACGTTAAAACTTTAGAGTTCAACATCGGTCCGGATTTTGGGGTTATCACTTTTTTCTGAAATATATCAACAGATAAAAAGTTCTTTACACACTCACCATGTCACGTTTCTTTCAAAACAATCCACGGTAAGCGTACCCCAGCAGCAGAAGACACTCATCAGGCAGCGCTCTGCTCACCTCAAGGCCACGCCCTATCTACAACAACGTAACGCACCGAAGTGTCTCTACTTAAACATGGATCATTACACTCAATGTTTTCTTCTGAGTAGTGCAAACAGCTAATTTATTTAGGAAGAAAAATTTGCTAAAGAAACAATAAAGAATAAGTAATGACCACGTAAAAGGTTTCAGTAACACAAAATCGGGTTTAGGTGTGGCTGGATTGTGGGAACTGGAGCCCTGTCAGGAGCAGACTCAGGGGCTGGAGCCGACACTGGAGCGGACTCAGGGGCTGGAGCCCACAGTCTCTTTCCTCCGATTTCTACTGTTATGAGCAGAGGGGAAGGAGATGCTGCCTGTCAGATGAGGGCTGGGAGTGAATCGGCAAGGGGAGTGACTTGGAAGGGCCGGCTGGTTTGACGACATGTGGGGAACGGGGCCGGCGTGGCTTGACGTGGAACGGCCGGCTGGTGGAAAAGGCACGGACTTGGCGGGCTTGACTTGGGAACGGCCGTCGGGCTTGACTGCTGAGCGGCCGGCGGGCTTGACTGAGGAACGGCCGGCGGGATGGTTCGACTAGTGGCCGGTGGGCTTGACTTCGGAGCAGCCGGCAGGCTTGACTAGGGAACGGCCGGTGGGCTTGATAGAGGAGCGGCTAGCGGGCTTGATAACGGAGCGGCCGGCAGGCTTGATGGAGAGTTGGTTCTTGGGGGGGGGGACAAAAAACAAAACACTTTCAAAAGGGAAACAAAAACGAGGAGAAGGGGTGCCGCTTACTGTTATTTAGGTCCAATGTTCTGTCACGGTGTGCCTACTGTGTTCGGAGCGCGGAGACGAAGGAGATCCAGAACAATGATAGTCTTTAATGAAACAAAAAATCACAGGGAACACACACGTAGCACACGGAATCAACCTTTACACTGGACAAAGAGCAGACAGAAACTGAAGACTTATAAAGACAGGGAAACAAAGGAGCAAACGAGATGATCAACAACACAGGTGAACAGAATTAACTAATCAGGGGAACTAAGGGAAACTAGGCACATTAGGAGAAAAACACAACAAACACGGGAACACAGGGCTGACATATACATGGTTCCCTTACTATATTTGGTTGAAAAACTTTAATGGAACCTGACAATTTTTGAAGTGATTTTGTAATTACAGTGAAAAATGCACAAATGGTCATTTCATGATGCCTTTTTAATTGAAAATAACAATTTTCTTCTTTGCTTTTTTTATGTACATTAGGGTTTTGTTACATCTTATGTTGTTGAATTAATGTTTTTTGAAATATTTTAGTGTCATGTGTTACCATGTGTTTTATAACCATAAATTTCATGTGTTGAAAACAAATAAAAAATTAAATATATTAATTATATATACAAAACCACTGTCAGAGAAATCAAGCAATTATATGCAAAAACCGGTAAAATTTATTTTAAAGGGTCATATGATTTTTGATTACAAGTTTTCTTTATCTTTGGAGTCACACCTCAGGTTTCAGATGATGAGCTTTGTAAAAATCGATGTGTGTCAGAAAGGCGGGGCATAGAGGAGAAACAATAATGTCAAGTATGTGGAAAATAATGTGTTTTTTTAAACTTAAACCACATAAACACATTTCATTACACCAAATACACAAAATAATGTTATTTTTTAGCAATGTCATATGTCCCCTTTAAGGTTCCGTTACAACATGCGTACTATTATAATACCAATAAATGATGCATAATTACATTATGCAAGTAACCCTTTAGCCAAACCCTAATCCTAACCCTAACCATATAGTGAGTACATGTAGTTAATTAATATTACCCAGTACTTAAATCTATAATTACATTGTAACAAAGACAACTTAAAATAAAGTGTAACCCAAAAACCTTATAAAGTACGTACAGCCCTTGCAACAACTTTCCCGTGACAGCCATCCTATATCTCATGATTCTTATTTTCCTTTCTCTTGAAATTCATGGTTTGGAATGACAAGTTGCTGTTATTCAGTTTTTGATACATTGCCAGGGGTTATCATCTCAGCCATTTCATTTCAGCTTAGTCTGAACTTTAATCTCCTGTAATTAGTTCATCTATCAAACGCTTGCACCTTTGGGTTTTATTTGAATGTATATACATAATCAAGCAAAGTTCAAATGTACAGGCTTTTGCTTTTGTACATGCGATGGCTCACCCATCTTTCATCACCCCCACCCCCCCCCCCCCCCCCCCCCACCCCCCCCCCCCGGTCTTCATTTGGACTAAAGAACATAAAAATAGAAATTAGCTGTTTGTTTTTAACATTGGGATCTTTCCAAAGGAAATGTAAAGCAGCAGAGGCTACAGGAACAAAATGGTTTGGCAACGTTTCCACACATATTACTCTTTTTATTAGTTTTTAAGGTGTTAGTTTTTTAGGAATAATGGTAAGCTACAGTACTAATTTACTTCCTTTTTATGACCTCAGGCCAATGATTGAGTTTCTGACATCAGAAATCCAAGGATTTTGTAACAAGATGTTCTGCTACTTATTTAAAAAAAAAAATTATATTGAGTTCTGAAAATCTTTTATTAAATTAAATCAACTGTATTATTTTTAAGGATCAAAGGAAATTTGATTCATTATATGATTAAATACATAAAGTAACACTTTTGTCATTAATGAATAACAACACAGAAACAAGTAACACAATATTAGCATCTTAATAACTACTATTAACTAACAAGAAACTCTGATTAATAAATTAGTAATTAGCACTTATTTGAATGCGGTAGTGGAGGTTATGAATGGTTAGAGGATTATGTATGTTACTATTAGGTTTTCATTGATAACTATTGCTACGACCGTTTCTTTGATGATTATTTTTGTTTATTTTATTTTGCTCTGTTTCTCTCTCGCTCTCCTCTTTGGTCTGCTCTCTCATAGGTTGCATGATGCTGTGGTGTCGGCGCATAATTGGTCGTTCTATTAAGGCGGAGTCTTTTAAGGAATCCGCTTGCCAGCTGCCGGGGAGCTCATTGTTGGTGCGAACACGAACGGGTCCGGAGCTCCTGGATTCCTCCTCCGGCTGGCAGCCAAACTAATGTTTAACACTTGCTGTTGTGACTAAAACTTCTCACAATGTGAAACAGAGCGTAGGGGTGTCCTGCCCATTTTCTTTTGTGAATTCGTTTGGGCTTTGTTTTTGGTTAGGAAGTTAGGTAAGCTGGCTGTATTTTTATTTTATAAATTGTCTAGGTTATTTAATTTCTCTTTTTTTGTTCTAGTCTTCTTTTTGTTTGTTATGTTGGCCTGTGGCCACCCCGAAGAGATGCTCTTCATGTTTCACTCATAACTTTTAATAAATTGAATCGTTTCTGGTTCCCGTGAATGATGTGATTGTTTGGTCCCCGACCGGAGTGATTATTCCTTTAACTTGTTGGGAATCCAGCACCAACTCTATCATCATTATGCCCCTTTCGTTCCCTAGACGCGGGGCGTAATACTATTGTTAGAATTATGGTAGGCCAATGACTTTCTCTGAGAGGTATGAAAAATAATAGTGAACTAGCACATTCAACTGAGTGCTATTAATAATGCATTGTTAATCAGAGTTTCTTGTTGGTTATTAGCAAAATGTTAATATTTTTATGCTGTGTAACGTTGCTCGTTTGTTCCTGTGTAGGTATTCATTAAACGAGGAATCGTATTGTAAAGTGTTACTCATAATAGAAATGAAGCTGGATCTGTGGAGGAAGGAGGAAGAATTGTCAGAAGGCCCCAAGTGGCTATTTATTTACCATGGTGTTGTGATTGACAGGATTCATATGCAAATATGCTTTGTTTGAAGTCTATTTAGTTCAACATGACATAATTTCTGAAAAAGCTGTTCCATTTCATTCTGTTCCAGCAGACATTTATCCAGAGTAGTCTAACTTTATGAATATAATTACATGTGCACGATAGAAATAAACCATTCCAAGTAAACAAGACAGGTGCACAGGTTGATTTCATTGACATAGATTAACATCTCTAATGCAGCTTCACATAAGAATTTGAGGTCTTAGTTACGCTTTAAAATATTCACTTCACTGTCTCTTGGAATCACACACATGGAATATAAAACTATTACCAATAATTCTCTCACACCTAAGAGAATATAACTGGTATTATTCATTCATTCCATCTTTCATCTACTAATGCATTCATTCATGCAATTACCTCAAAGGAGATTTAATTCTGAACCTGAGATGCAAATTACTTTGCAAACACTGACTAAACTCGCTGAAAGACCCTTTCTGTCCTCACCAATCATCAAGCTCCGCTGACGACACCATCCTAATTTATTGACTCAACAGACAATTATAATGCAATAACAGGACTCATTTTCAATTAATTTATAATGTCATTCTACTTGCGTAATTGCTGTCATTGTTGTAATTGTGTGGGCTTACAGAATTGACCCTGTCTGTGAGTAGAAGGAACGTGTCAGCAGAAACAGAGGGAGGTGACAACACTGCTTTTTACTTATTATACCAACTCTATGAAACATTAATATGCCATGAGTCAATGGAGCCACAGGAGGGTAAAATCTGTGTGTGTGTGTGTGTGTGTGTGTGTGTGTGTGTGTGTGTCTACTATATGTGCGACAGATAAAATTTCAGCATGATGCATCTGATGTGAGACTAAATTTAATGTGCACAGGAAGAGCATGTGATGTGTGATTTTTCCTGGGAAGCGAGGAGACAACAAGTCACGCTTTCACACAACCTTGAATATGTACTCATATGGTTTTATCTCTAGCTGACCTGGAGAGCAGCATCTCTTCATAATATACATTACTTGAAACACACACAAACATACATGCACATATACAGCACATGCAGGCTGTACAGGCATAAGAATTCTAAGAATTCTTTCTGGAATTGATTTAGAAAATAATGTCTCCTGGCCCCACCTTTGCTCATGTGACTAATTTATCTCTCTTTACTGAGTAATGACTATTAGTCATCTATTTGCAATGTTCTGAAAGATCAGGACAGTGATTCACCTCATAATGAAAACCCTAAATTCTCTTGAAATCCAATTTTTCCTTTAGCTCTTAATATCTCTGAAGAAATTGGAGGGGTTTTTTATTCTTAAAAAAAGGATTTTCCCCCTTAATGCCTGATCAAAATAGCATAGCACATTGTTGTGATATCTTCTTCCAACTAATTAACCATTTATCTATGCTAAGTTAGTCGGCTAAGCAATTAGCTTGCTAACGAAAAACTAACTTAAAACACAATTAAAGGAAAGTTTAATTTGACCAATTTTTGCTTCTGTAATACAGCAATTAAAATGACATTAACCCTAGAAAGGGAAAAACCATAAAGAGACATCAGAAAATTAATTTATTGCTATTTTCCATCTTATTGGAACTCAAAGAATACAATTCTTATTTTAGATTTTAATGTTTGTACCCCCAGGATATGTCGCCCCATTGGGGGTATAAATCCACTGAAAACAGAACACTTGTTTATCAATGCTTGTTACAATATGGTTGTAATTCCTGAACGCTTTGGAATACAGGCTCTTTTAAAGGAAGACACATAGCAGATTATTGCTGAAGTGAAAGCAAAAAAAAAAGTATAAAAAATTATAAAGGTTTAAGTTTACAGTAAAGATAATGTAGTATACTATTTCTTTATTTTATATAAAATAAATATTGTACAAAATAGGTTTTAATCCAAATTTGGCATAAAATTAAAGTCATATGTCTAAATAAGTTATGTTCCAAATTTGAAGTTGATATCACAAAAATTGTGGTTCTTGTGAGATTTTGTTTAGGCACTCTATAACAAAAATAACCACTGGGTTACACCCAGACTCTATTGAATTTTTTTTATGCAGTTTTCTGTCACAAATCAATCATTTTCTGTCACAATATCACTTCTATTACAAAACAGTTGCCAAATATGGAACCTTGACTGTCAGACCTTTCCAACGATATATGTTTTGTCAAGATTACAAAAAGATTTGATTTTCTAAAACAAGCCACAAAATCAGCTATAATAGGTTTTTATATCTTGATTTATATCAATAAAAGGGCAACGTATCCCCTGAGATACAAACATTTAGAGACAGATTACAAAAAATGCAAGCATTTAATTAATAAAATTCCAATGTAAACCTAATAAGCTAATGCTGAATAACAGCTTTTTAAACAGGTAAGTCCTCTCCAACATGTGTAAATATGTGAACTAGATCAACTTTTATTGGAGGGTGAGTAGATTTCCAACAACATGCAGCCATGCAGTTTTAAATGCTTCCTGTGAGCTAAACAAAGAATGTAGAAACAAAAGTCACCTCATAAATATTCACAGCAAACACACTTTCAAAATGAAACCAAGAAATAAGACCTACACACTTTCACTGCTTCTCAATCTCCCCACAGCTTCTCAAATGTTTGTATCCCCAGGATACGTTGCCCCTTTTAGGGTATTTTCGGGTCTCTTAACTAGTTGCTCATTAGCATGCATATTACTAGAATATTAGCCATTTATTAGTACTAATTAAGCACATATTAATGCCTTATTCTACATGACCTTATTCAACATCCCTAATCCTACCCAATACCTAAACTTAACAACTACCTTACTAACTATTAATAAGCAGCACATTAGGAATTTATTGAGAGAAAATTGGTAGTTAATAGTGAATAAGTGTTCCCTATTCTAAAGTGTTACCATTAACATATTTTCATAATTAAAGCTACACTATTCGGTTTTCTAATCTGTGATTTGGCTCCGGTATTCTGAGCGGAAAAATCTGATGGCTTGAGTCGCATACTTTGCAGGTGATGATTGTCTTATCAGTGGCAATGGTGTGACATCAAAATTCCATCCAGTAATGAAAGAAAGAATTTCGGAAAAATAAAAATGTCTTATGATAAGGTAAGCACCTGGTATGCCACTGCTATTTTGACTTTTTGAAAACATTGTTTTTAAAAGAATTTGACTCGCCAATAATGTTACCTCTTGTCAATGCCAAGACTGAATTAAAAATTGCTATTCATATCAGATAAGGTAAAACAGCAGAAACTATTATAACTTGAGTAGTAGCCTAGGTTGGTTAGCCCAGTCAATGCTCAGCAAATGTGCTGCTATGCAAACTAAATGTATTTCTGACAAGTCAAGTCAGTGCTGATTCATGTTTTATTAATAAAAGTTCATTTGTTGTAGCTTCGAGCTACTACAACACCTTCCACTGCATATAGTAATAGTCATTTTTTTTATTTACAGATATGACTGAATGACAGAAACATGCATTTTCCAGTAAAATCCATCCTGAATGCTCTAAAATATACATTTTAAATATAGGCTTACCCTAATAATTTAGGGTAAGGCAAAAACATGGGTTGAAAAAAATGGTTTTATACTCCTCATTTTTATTATTTAGTTAATTTCAAACAACAAAAAAACACATAGTGTAGCTTTAAGAATAAATACACTGGATAAATACAATTTGTATAATTTCAAATCAGACACTTAATAGAGTACCCATTAAAAAGTTGTCTCAGCCAATGAAATGGCTTTGAGGAAGGGTGATAGGATATTGCATGACACAGGTCTTATTGATATAGAACACTAATTCGCATTAGCTTGACCAACCTGAAAAATACAGTTTTTAAACCCAATTTTGATTAAAATAAATCTAAATTTATGATGCCATTTTGTCAGATTTTATTGACGATTTGAAATATGTTACTGAAACGTAATCTTGACAAACCGTTTTGGAGATTTCATACTTGACCCATTCAAGTACACAGAAAATAGCTGCCTGGGGGGTGTTGCAAAAATGGATGCCGAGTGAACTTTTGCTTATGGTCATGTTATAGTGTGGGTTATGTAATGATATTGCACAGCATGCAGCAGTGGGTGTGAGTGGGGGGATTGTGGGGCAAGGTGAAAAAGATAGGATTCACCTAGAAATTGTCCCACAGGGGCATCCTTGGATGAATTACTGAACACAAGGCACAGCAGAAGTGCCCTATATAATGAGGGTGAATAACTTAATGTCTGACGGAGTGAAGGAGCAAGAGAGAGAGAGCAGCAGAGGGTGTGGGGTTCCAAGCTCGCAGTGACAAGAAAATAGAGCATTTGCCCCTGTATTTTCCACCTCCTTCCATGCTTTAAATACTAGGAGGACAAACCTCATGCTGTTGAGGTAGAAAAATGCATGTTTTTTCACATATCTATCTGTAACCACCCCACCATTTGGTAGAGTTAGTAATTAGTAAAGTAGCATTATAGAGCGGTTAGTTTGAAGGATATTATAACTGTATTCTTCATCAGAATGTTAATTTCCTGCTATGCTCTGCAGTCAAACTCTGCATAAAGTGAGCTGTGTTGGGTGAGCTCTTTAAAATTGTATCTTGTCAAGCTACAAGCTACTCACAATGGTAAGAGTTTACAGTCAAGCTACTCTTTTGAAAATGCAGATAAAAGCTGTTAGAAGCGATTAAAAGGAGCAATATGTGTTTAAATAGAGAAGATTGGTAAAGGTTGTAACACTTTTTGCTGTAACATCTGTGCATCTTAACCTTGATCAATTATTTCCACCTTTACATACTGAACATTAAAGTAATTTATATGTCAAATACAAAGAGTGCTGCTATTACAATCTACCCCACAGGGTGAGTTGTACAGTAATAGATGAGGTGGGCTGTAACACTAATAGAAACATGGACATGTTTAAAGTCTCTATTTAATGAAAGAAGCAACAACTGTTTTCGTCCATATATTGACATATATGGGATTAAAATGGATTGTCAGAAGGGGAAAATGTACAGTGGGGACTTGGCTCTATCCATTGGTTGTTGACTGAATGGAGATATATCTGAATGCATGGTTGAGTGTGAATTTAAAGGTATAGTTCAGCCAAAATAAAAATTCTGTCATTATTTACACACCCTCAAGTTGTTCCAAATATGTACAAGTTTCTTTCTTCTGTTGAACTCAAAAGAAGATATTTTGAAGAATAGGGAACCAAACAGTTGATGGTAGCCACTTACTAAGACTTACATAGTCTACCAGTATCATTTCACTAGAAAATCCAGTTATGACATTTTGATTAGAAATTACTAGCTCGATTTTTGTAACCATAAAAGCATGTGCATTGATGAAATGTTCACATTAAGACCAATAAGTTGCATTTAGAAAATATAAGGTTTCCATTTCATTTTGACTTTAAGAAAATACATTTATGGGGAATTTAAATGTAAACAAATTTTCTTTTAAAATGTGTTAATCAAATAAGAAAACCAACATTCTTTGAAAAAAATGGGCCTTTAAAAGTATCATAGTCATACCTTAAAGGTATAAATTACTAAATTAGCTGTTGTACCACTAAAGATAACATTTTTGATCAGGTTTTGACAGTGAAGGTGGAAAAATGATTTAGCATGTAAATTAAAAGCCATAACAGAGAGTATGTGTGTACATGTTATTGACTGCTTCAAATATTGGCTTAAACACTGTCCTCTTTTGTGGGTTCAGTGACGTCAATATGAGAATATGCGTTCAGACTTGGATATTTCTTTTTTTTAACCTTTATGTGAAAGTTTTGAAGAAAATATTATAAGTAAAATTAATTCAGAGGATCTGATGATTCAGATGATTCAGTTCTGTAATTTAATATCCATACACCTTATCAAATTATAACACAGGAGGGAAATGATTCTCTACCTCATTTTTTACCCCCATAAACCATTTATATTTGTGCAAAGATTTCTATAGTCACCTCAGGAGGATGGTGGTCATGTATGATAGGAATATCACTCCCACACCACAGGGACTCGAATAAGTGAATCATTTTTGGTATTTGTGCTTGCTTGACACTGTCTGAATTAATTAAATCACTAGAATGAATTAGACTTTCAACCCCTATACTACAGTATATGAGTGACAGGGCATTTAGGAGGGCATGTGTGATTCTTTTATCAGCTAGCTCAGCAGTTAAACTGCTTACACAAACAATGTGACGTTAGTTATAAACAGCAATGTAGCATTTTGATATGCTACACCACTACTAAAAAGTAGTTTCTTACTGTTAAACTATTTTGAAAACTGTGCTACTTTCACGCTACTGAAAAATAGTTAAGATAGCATCTATTAAACTGGTGTGAGAAAGACATCACTTTTGGTTTCAGTAGGGAGAATCGGCATGGAGAATAACTACTTCTGCTGTTTTAGGGGGAAATTATTTTGCTCCATGTTAGCACTTGGGTTGTAAAATAAGTACAAAAAACGATGGAGAAAAATGAGACAGTCCTGTGGCTACATCACAGACTGTTCCTTTCGCTTGGTGCAGTCAAAACCTCAAACCAGCCGCAGACTTATGCCATGCTTCTGTTGCATCTGCTGCCCCTCGGCACTGCAGCGGTTAGATAAATGTGTTAGTGAAGTTCCTGCGGCAGTAATGCCAGCCTCCAGCGTCTGGCACAGGTTATCAGATGTGACATGATGTATAGACAGCAAATGCAAGAGAGAAAAAAAAAAGATGAGTGAGTCTTCCATGGACCATGAAGGGCATAAACAGAAGAGAGGTGCATGTAATGGTGAACTATGATGACAAGATGAGACAATTCAGCATCATATTCTTGGCAAAGCATAACATCTAAACAGCACTCTGAGATTTGCTCTTAAGACCGTTAGCTTACCTTTAGATGTGCTTACAGAAAACAGAAGGCTTAACAGACTTATGGGAGATCTTTTAAAGCCCCCTACAGCACAAAACATCCAGTCCACTCAGACTTTAGGAAAAACTGCTTACACTGTTACTCACCACGAGGTACTGATGAAACACAGACAGGAGAATGGCAGGGGCCTGCCTACGGGTAAATGCGTTGGTAAACCAAGGCCGTAATCTTACCACGGTAGAGATGGTGCAACATGGTGCAAGAACATTATGGTTTCTTATAGGAATCAGCTTGTTCTCCTTTAGGACCTGTTGTGTGAAATTATGATTATCAGGCATTTTCAGCATTTGATGAAAATAGAATCATTAAAAGTTTGGGGCAAGTAAGTTTTTTTTTTTTTTTTTTTTCGAAAAAAAAAAAAAAAAATTCTAATGCTCACCAAAGCTGCATTCTTATGATGAAAAATACAGCAATATTATCAAATATTACTACAATTTAAAACTAATGATAATACTAGATATATTATATGAATATATTTTGAAATGTAATTTATTCCTTTGTTTGCAAAGCTGAATTTTCAGCAGCCATATATCCAGTCTTCAGTGTGTGGGTGTTTGTGTGTGTGTGTGGTGTGTGGGTGTGTGTCCTCTACAGTATATTTGGCACATTTAAAATAGAGTAAATTTTTAAACGTCTTGTTGCTAACAAATTAAACATAACTAATAAGTGTTATATATATATGTATTTATGTATGTTGTCTATACAGTATGGGTGTGTATATATATTATATAATATAATATATATATTGACTATAATATAGACCTTAAGAGTAAATGCTTTTTATTATGCTGTTACTGTAACATCAGAAATTTTCATTTACATCAATTCTCACTTATTTTAAATACACCATTTTTTTCAAATGATTGAAATAATCATCTAAGCATGTGTTATATTTACCTATATTTTATTTACATACATATCTTTTCAACAGATTTGTTGTTTTTTTATTCTGGTTTGATGTAAATAATCTAAATAACATATTCAAAAAGGACTGTAATGAATTCTCTTTAAACTATTGCCAGTTTATCTCATAGGGACTCCACAGTTGTTTATCATATCCTTGTGAAGTGTGTGGGAGAATATTATCAAAACACAGAGCAGAATAAACTGGAGTGAAAAGAACCAATCAAATGACCACAAGAGGCCCATCAGAGAGGTCAAGAGGCTGACATGGCTCCTGTCACAGAGGTGAGCAGCAGAGGGCAGGGAACTGTTGTACCAAATGAATTAGTTTACAGCATGTTCTGTGATAAACAGACGTCTCACTAAATTACAGTAACTCACCCAGTGTGAAAAGGTCAAGCACTGTATCTGTTTAGGCAATCTGTATGAACATTTTGACAAGAAAATCGGTACTAAAAGTAAATGGCATTATAACTGTTTCACTGTGCTTTCTGTATGATTTACAGTATTAACAGTACACTTTGCTCTCCAGTCAGAAGTGACACATCTGTCATGTCTTCAGTGATAACACATTTTTGATAACGTAACACAATATTACAGGTACTATAGACATCATGCCAGTTTGGTTTGATTTTTTAAATGCATTTCCTAATCTGATGCCTGTATCTTAAAATACAGAAATGTAGCATTTACCATTCAGCTCCTGTAAGGGTGATTTGAAACGTGTCTCTTGCATTGTTTGCTATTGAATTAAATGGCGATTAAAATTACTAAACAGAAATATAATTCTGCTGTGTTTTGCTGATTTAATCAAACGTTCTCATTATGTTTTGAAACAATGGCTGTGTGAAAGGAAACATTTACAACCCTAATGAAAGCACAATAGCAGGTTTTGAATGAGCGACTAGCTGGGTTACAATGATTGGTTCTCACACATTCTTGTGAAAATAGCACCAAAGTGATTACAGAACTGTAAAGATCACATTTTCAATTCAATCATAATATTTTTATTTCATATATGACGTTGCCCTCAACCTCACAGTCACGATAAAATTTTGTTGTTAGCATATATTATTCATGTTAACTTATAACCAGAGATAAATTAGATATTAATTTGAGTTCAAAGGCATAAAATCAAAAGGAAAATATTGGATATTTCCAACCCAGAAACTTTTCTGTGTCATCACACTCCTTTTTCTGAGCCAGAGGGAGAACGCAACTGAGCATGTGCGTTAGAGTTAGTGCCTCGTATTTTTGATTTAAGAAATTTAGTGTTACAATCGCCCCCGGTCTCCCCTACAGTACAGGGTCCCGAAGCAAGACATCTTACACGGCAGCCAATCAGAGTTTTGATGAAGACAAACAGCAATAAGGTGTCACGTAGATAGCGATCTTTCTGAGACCGCTTTAGGCTTTATGTCTTTGCTCTCTGTGGAGTCTAATGGAATGCTCTATATAGATCATAAATGACAGTGGAAAAGGTGTGGAGACGGATGTGCGGATACTGTGTCCTTCATGGCTATGTGTTTTCGCGACTCATACTAATCATAATCATACAGAGGGCTGTGGCCTCCACCACCCACCTACTTCACACAGCCTATAGGAGATGACTTGACCGTTCTGCCTGCCTTCTCCTCCTATCGCATCCGTGTGTGTGTGCGAGAGTGAGAAACTCAACACATAAAGAGGTATTGTCTCGCCACAAGCAATTGAGTGGACGCTGAATGAAAATCTCGCCTCCTTCAAGAGTGTGGGAAAGTGTCTGTGCGTATGTGCACTCTGTGGCCTTGGCCTCTGCACCACATACACACACAATTTCGCACCAACACTTAAAAGAGCAGTTCAACCAAAAATGACAGTTCTGTCACCATTTATTCCCCCTCATATCATTCCAAACCAGTATGACTTACTTTCTTCTGTGGAACATAAAAGATAGCCTACATTTTTAATGAATATCCTGGCTGCTATTTTCCATATAGTGAAAGGGGACAGGGCTATCAGGCTCCAAATTAACAAAACAGCACCATAGAATAATCCAAAAAAGGTCATTATAAATCATGCACTATATTCCATGTCTTTTGAAGCCCTACCATAGCTTTGTGTGCGGATCAGGCTGAAATTTAAAATCTCAAATCTAATATAGTGCCACTAACATCTGACATTTGATTCCCCCCAAAGAACCCACCCATTAATCGGGGGATAATGAGACAAAGCGTTTGTGCTCCCCATGGTAGTCAACATGTCCTTTGTGAGTCCATATAACAGTACTTTTTTTTTTTTGTCTATTTCAAAGTGGAAGGGAAGGTTATCCATGAACAATGATTCAGTTATTGTTAACACTAAATATCCTTTTTTATGCATAAAATATAATCTGTTGTTTTTAATTAAAAAAAAAGATCACAACCCATTATCCTCTGTTGGGATTTGGTTAATTTTGCAATAAATATCAAGAAATCAGAAGTTCATCAGAAGAAGAGAGAAGAATAGCAAAAGTAGCACAATAACTAAGAAGCAAAATGTATAATAACTGTGTAATAAATAAATAATGCAATAACAATGGTTAGTGAGTTTAATTCGCATTGGAACTCACAAAATTTGTTTTTAGAATCATATTTTCACAGCTGACTCACATACATCATATACTTCTGAACTCATGTTGTAGTGTTAATAAATATAATCACATACATCCTTCTGCTGAAGAAGTTTTCTAATCGGAAGAAAGTTGAGTGAGAGAGTGTATTCATCAGTGAGAAGGGTTAATAGAAAGATGTATAACATGGTTCAAAGAATACGCATAGAATTTAATCAAACAGTTTTTGTAGCATCTCTCTAATTGGTAGGGAAGTAATTAAAGTGACACAGCCTTTGGGGACTCACTGCCAGACTCTGTGCTGAAATGGGAGATGAGAATGTGTGTGCTTATGTGTGAGTCTGTGAGAGATAGAGATTAGGCCCCACTTCAGTTTAATTTATCTGTCTGGTGTAATAGACAGACAGGTAATTTAAACATCTCCATCAGCATAGTGATGAGAACCCCATGATACCTCTGATTATGTACACAGAGCTGCTGGTTGTGACGTCATCAAATGGCGAACGCTCGAGATTATTAATTAGATTATGCACAAATAACTTTACATTTTCTTTTACATAAAACTCATTACATAGTTGTCATTCCAAATCTCATTGAAAAAACGGTGTATAGGATTTATCTTGAAAATTTTCGCTCACAAATAATTACAAATAAATTGCAAGTAACACATTGAATTAAATGTGAAGTTTTAAAGTAGACTGAATAATCATTTTCCTAACTCCATTATCTTTGTTTTATTTACAACTTTAAAAAATATTTTATAATGGCTTTTTTTCTCTCTGGAAGAAAGAAGGTGTTTTGAAAACTCTTTGGGGATTTTTTTTCTTTGTACGCAGTGAAAAGTCAATGGGACTGTTTAGTGATACATATACAAAGTGTGTACAACTTGAGATAATCTTGTTCTCCTTTCTATTTGTCAGAATGCCAGGAAAAGAAATCACCTGTCAAATCCGCATGTACATTTCCATCTGTGATGGGTCAATGCCTCGGGCTGACAGCATGGCTTGGTCAGTGCAACAGCATGATTCACTTGTCAGTATTTCAGGACGCCGGTGTCCCTCATTTTACAAAAGCACTAAACAACCCTAACAATACCTATTACTGCTCTTTAACAATTACTGGAACATTCCCTAGCGCACAAATCAAACATGGAGATGGTTAGGGGCAATTTCCTCGCTAACTTTAAACTGTGGCTTTAGGCAGTTTTGTCCAGCTCTGCACACCATTGAAATGCATTATCTTCGGCCTGCAGGTCCATGTTTCATCGCTCAGGCTACTTATGGTGTAATGGCGGGTATTGGCTGTTTGCTGATGGTTAGAATGCTAACAGCGCTCTTTAAACGGTTCACTGACTGTGTGGGTGCTTTATTTGACTAATGCCTCTTATTTCACTTTCAAAACAGGACGTGCAGTCTGTGGAACACCGCTTTGCGGCTCGGCGTGCGAGGTGTGAATGGAGTCATGGTGCATGTGTGCATGCGTGCTTGCAGCTTGAACATTACAGAGCTTGGTATTTTAGGGCTCAGGTGGCTGATCATGGTGTATGTGGTGGGCGACTCACGTTGATAGCTGGCATGTCTGCATGTGTGTGAGGAGTTGAGAACGAGAGCAGATCTGCAGATGCTTTACAGCTTTGCAGCAAAAGGACAATCTCATAATGATGTTGCACTGTTCTTTGTGTGTGCTTTTTTGGCAGAGATCAGAGTAAACATTCTGTGCCACCTCAGAGCTCCAGCGGTACTGTAGGGGACAGTTGACCAAACTGCAAAAACACATAAACTTGATGATGATAATTTGAATAGCTTCAATAGTTATTGACTAGAGCGTGTCCTAAGATTCTACTCAGCCTCACGCATAATTACAGAATAAATGAGGGGTCAGCCGGTGCACACCTCCCTGGAGATTATTGTTTATTAAAAGCACGAATGATTATTATTGGAGAAATGTCAACTGTGGCTAGCTGAAGAGCTGTTATCCTATTTGATGTTTTATAGGCTCCACGCTCACCCTCATTAGTCATTTCTAGAAAGTTCAGTAAGTCTCATAATGTGCCTCAGGCTGATGTTAACTCCTCCCTAGTGTCTGGTTTACTTCTGGTTTGCTAAAGTTTGCAAATAACCCAGAATCTGACCCTGTTGACAGTGTGTTAAACTGTTGATTGCAAAAAAGCAAGAGTTTTAATTGTATCGGACATACAGTCTGGTTTTCATTTTTGTTGATGGTAGCAAAAATCCATCAAACCAATTTACCATTTTACCATTTCAAACACAAGGTGTGTCAAGGTGATTTTTAGTGTATGTATGATGTTAATTCTCTTCCAAATACATTTTTAACTTTATTATTTCTAACACCATATTTGTTGCTTTACCGATTAATATCTACTAAACTGAATATTTATCTTGATTATGTTTGTTCTGTCTTAAATAAATGCTTGGTTTGATATTCCGAATTTTGGTCATCAAAAGATGGATGTTAATGGCTGACAGTCAGTGTGTTTACACTTGTTCTCTTGGTTCTTTTGGTCTGTAACATAAAAGGAAATGACACATTTATTTCTGGTTCACTTAGCGTTCACACTGTAATTTTTAACATTGAGCCTAAAGATGCAATTCAAAAGGCATAAAAATACAGTCACCTGAAAGGACAGGTATTGATGTATATTTTGTGAACTTACTGAATATCCAAAACTTCTGTGTGTTGGGCTAAATGTGCTTGTTGGGTGTGTGTACATATGGTAGCTCACAAAGAGCTTTTAAAATGCGTAAATGAGCCACAGCGGCAAGAATTCCTCAGTTGCACACAGAGATCTACATCAAAGGAAAGAGAAGAGTCTGATGCCTGTACTGAACTGTAATGGGCAACATACCTCCTGTGGTATGCTTGAGTATTCTGTCCTTTTTATGGTTGCATCTTGTGACATAACATCCTGTTTTTGGTTTGTTTAGATGTCTTTGGTCCGCATTGTGTTCATATTTCATTGTAACTGCACCAGAGTTCATTTTCAGGATATCTCAGTCTCCTTGTTTGGTGCGCACCAAGGTTTGAAGGCAGCGTTTGCGATTATTTAAATGAACCGTACTAACAAAATAATCGCACTAAAGTTAATTTTAATCGAACCAAGCAGTTTACATAGAACACATCTTTGCATTTATAAACACAAGACTCAAGCCAATGGAATAAAAAAGGTCTAGAAATATATATTTTTAAACTGCTTTTAACTTAGTGCAATGTTTTTAGACCACTGTGTAATGCGTGAGACACTGCAAAAGCGTTAACATAAAAAACAATGGAAAAGCAGTGCAGCTTGTGTACAAATGGCTCTATATTCCGTCTTAGAAAAAAAGAAAAATTTTTGAATTGAGACTGAAACGTCATTCCTCTATCATTTCTTAATCTCCTCTCTGTTCCACAGATGAAAGTCATACAGGTTTGGAATAACATAAGGGTGAGTAAATGACATGAACTTTAATTTTTGGGTAAACTATCCCTTTAAGTATGATGCAGGTATCCAAATACTTTTAGCATAATAAAAATGAAAGCATAAATACAACAGAAACAAATATAAATGATATATTGTGACAAAAAAGGAGTGTGTTAAGTATTCCCCATGACTGTTGCTTATAACTTTACATATTTTCATTTCTTTCCCATTAACAGTTTTACCTGTAGTCTGAGTGTGGCATGCATTGATTTCATCATTTCTAATTGACTTTTTATGATTTGATTTTAAACCCTGTTTGCTTACTCGGAATTGGTGGGCTGTAAGAAATCAGCTGTTAGACTGCAAATCAGAATACGTTATCCAAAGCTTACTGAGACAATGGAGGGCAAGCCCATTAAACTTGAGCTGAATGATATGCATTAATATTTATCATTTTCTGAGTTCATGCAGAGAGGCATTAGTCCAGCAGTCATGAAACTCATCATGACAACATTTCCCATGTCACGATTTCATTCGTACCATTCTATGAGAGGGAGAAAACAGGAAATGTCTTGATCGATTCCCACCTAAACCACACGTGCTTGAGGGCAGCTTGATTCTACATAAATGGAGCCCCATTTAGTCTGATCACTAGCAGATTTAACCTGTGGGTCTTTTTTCTTCTGAGTATATTTGCTTGGAGTGATGCCAACCTGTTCCACGAGCTGATCTAGCTGAGGCACCTGTAATTCACTAGGTAATGTTGGCACCTAATGCATTTTTAGGTCTGGCAGTAGGCTTTTGCCATGATGATAGCAACATGTTTGTGTGGTGATATAAGCTTTAGGGAAAAAGACTTCAGGTATTGCTTTATGTCAGTGGAATAATTCATAGAAAAATCGTAGTATGTTGACATCTGCCTGCCCTTGTGATTGGGCATTTGAGCCGGTCTCGGTGGCGATGAGGAGCACTACCTGCCTGCACAGATCACAATAACAGCCTGAGATTGATATTCGGGGTGTGGTACTTCTGACTGCCAAAAATTGCATGCCTAAACAAAAAAATGCAACCTATTCAAATTCAGATTCAGTCCTGGCCTAGATTTGCTCTATACATTGGGTCGGAAATTATTCATACCCCTTAATTATTTCACCTCTTTGTTATATTGCAGCCATTTGCTAAAATCATTTAAGTTTTTTTTTTTTCCTCATTAAATGTACACACAGCACCCCATATTGACAGAAAACACAGAATTGTTGACATTGTTTGCAGATTTATTAAAAAGAAAAACTGAAATATCACATGGTCCTAAGTATTTCAGACCCTTTGCTGTGACACTCATATATTTAACTCCGTGTCTGGTCCATTTCTTCTGATCATCGCCTTGAGATGTTCTAACACCTTCATTTGAGTCTAGCTGTTGTATTGAATATAATGTATTGGGACTTGACTTTTGAAAGCCCACACACGCTGTCTATATAGACCTTACTGCGCATCACTGCAATTTCAGAGCAAATGAGACTCATGGGTCAACGGGAACTGCCCGTGTAAGGACTCAGAGGGGAACAGATTTTATGCTGGCACATTGGCCAGTCCAGTATCTGGCCAAGGTACTAAAAATCGTCTGCTGCACTAAGTTTCCCTAGAGCAAGTGCCCCTTGCCCAATAATCCATTAATGGAAGACGTTTGTGGACCCATAACCCTTCCTCAGAGCTGCGTCCGGCCAACTGAGCGCAGTCGGTGGGAGAAGCCTTGTGATGAGGTTAAGAAGACCCCCAAAGATCACTGTGGCGAGCCTCCGAGATTCAGTCGGAGGATTGGGATAAAGTTTGTTAGAAAGTCCAGCACCATCACCTGCATGGCCCTCCACCGGGTCGGGGCTCTTATGGGCATCGTGTGTAAGATACATGAAAGCCCGCATGGAGTTGGCTAAAAAAACACCTGAAGGACTCCAAAATGGTAAGAAATAAGATTCTCTGGTCTGATGAGATTCTCTGGTCTGATGAGACCAAGATAGAACTTTTTGGCCTTAATTCTAAGCGGTGGTATGTGTGGAGAAAACCAGGCACTTCTCATCACCTGTCCAATACAGTCCCACCAGTGAAGCATGGTGGTGGCAGCATCATGCTGTAGGGGTGTTTTTCAGCTGCAGGGACAGGAGGATTGGTTGCAATCGAGGGAAAGATGAATGGCGTCCAAGTACAGGGATATCCTGGACGAAAACATTCTCCAGAGTGCTTAGGACCTCAGACTGGGCCGAAGGTTTTCCTTCCAACAAGACAATGACCCTAAGAACACAGCTAAAATAACGAACGAAGGAGTGGCTTCACAACAACTATGTGACAGTTCTTGAATGGCCCAGCCAGAGCCCAGACTTAAACCCAATTGAGCATCTCTGGAGAGACCAAAAAATGGCTGTCAGCCAACGTTTACCATCCAACCTGACAGAACTGGAGGATCTGCAAGAAGGAATGGCAGAGGATGCTCAAATCCAGGTGTGAAAAATTTGTTGCATCTTTCCCAAAAAGATTCATGGTTGTATTAGATCAAAAGGGTGCTTCTACTAAATACTGATCAAAGTGTCTGAATACTTAGGACCATGTTATATTTCAGTTTGTTCTTTTTAATAAATCTGCAAAAAGGTCCCCAACAATTCTGTGGTGTTTCTGTCATATGGGGTTCTTGTGTACATTAATGGTTTCCAGTTCTACTCAACTGTAACACGCTTTAAGATTTTAGCAATTGCGCAATATTAACAAAGAGTGAAAATTTACAGGGTGTCTGACTACTTTCTCGTATCCCAACTGTACATTTATATAGTTTGGGGGGAAAGGCGTGTATGTGCGGGGACTTTAGATATTATCTTATAAGTAACTATACAGCAGGCAGCACATCGTCTGTTCTACAGAGCTGTGATATCAGCACATAGTGTTAAAGACAGGCAATCTAGATAATAAATTCTTCCCAGTAATCAGCTATTTTCGTTAGTTTTGCTGTCACACTGCTGGGGCCCGATAAAGGTTCCAGTGGTAAAGAGGTTTTAATACAAATCAAAAGATAAAAAGCCACTTTTATTGAGAGGGCCACTTTACTCCAAAATGAGAAAGAAATGGTTGTGCCAAGTTTGTGCTGGGGAAAAAGGTTCCCTGATTCAAGTGTATTGATATTTGTTAAGCCATAGTGCTGTTGATGTCTTGTTTCATATAAAATAAAAAGCTTCTTTCTTGAGTGTATAAGTAACTCATTACAGCCTGCAGAAATCCTGTAAGTTGTTGGTTAAGTAAATGATTTCATACAGATGGCAGTTCAAAGTGTGACCTTTTCTGGTCAGCTCAGAGTGTGAGCTGCATATGGACTGTGAGAAGTGTGTTGGGCGTTTGGAGAATGTAGAAGGTTTTCATCATGTAATTTGTTTTGAGATGTGTGTGGGTAGCATGGGCGTAACTTGACATTTGGGCTGGGGTGCAAGACCATGATACTTGTTATTCAGGTTTCTAAGTTTCAAAATGTACATTCGTGCAATCTGTGTAAATAACAGGCTTGTCTCACTCTTGCACATAATTTGCACTTATGTATAGTTTCGAGTTTCATCCAGTTTACCTTGAACAGACCTTTTGAAAAAGTAAGTTTAAAACAATTGTGTTTCCCCATCAGTGTTTGACTTTTAGATTTTTCTAACACTGCATCATTCCACACTGTATAGCTTTGGCACCGCAATGTGGGATTAATGGACAGAGAGAATGACAGATAGAACAATAGAACTATAGGTAGACAGACAAATAAGTAGACAGGTTGAATTTTGGCTAACCCTGGCATTGGTAGTGTGTAATGTGTTGTTTTGGGCATGTGTGTGGGGTTTGCGTTGTTTTGGATAATTTGGGCATGTGTGTAGGGCTATAGTGTGTGTCTAATTTATAGAGTGTTTGGGGGGCTGAGGTAATGTTGAGTGTATTGTGTCTGGAATCATGTATAGGGGGTCTGGGGTAATGTTCATCATAGGGTTCCTGAGGTCATGTTTAGCGCCTATGGGGTCATGTGTAAGGTGTATGTTTAGAGTGTGTGGGGTCATGTGTAGTGTGTTTGGGGTAACGTTGAGTGTATGGTGTCCGCGATCATGTATAGGGTATCTAGGGTCATGTGTAGTGTGTTTGGGATCAAGTTTAGAGTGTCAGGGATCATGTGTAGTGTGTAGGTTTTCTGGGGTCATGTGTAGGGTGTTTGGGTGTTTGGGTTCATGTGTAGAGTATATGTGTAGGGTGTTTGAGGTCATGTTGGTGTTAGGGTGTTTGAGAAAATGTGTAGTAATGTCATGTAGAGGGTGTGTATGTAGTGTATAGGGTGTCTGGGGTCATGTGTAGTGTGTTTGGGGTCATGTCGAGTGTATGGTGCCTGGGATCATATAGGGTGTCTGGGGTCAAGTGTAGTGAGTTGGTTTTCTGGGGTCATGTGCAGGGTGTCTGGGGTCATGTATGAGTGTCTGGGTTCATGTTGAGTGTACAGTGTCCAGGATCATGTGAAGGTTGTTTGGAGTCATTGAGTTTATGGTGTCTTGGGTCTTGTGAAGGGTATTTAGGGCCATGTTGAGTGTGTCATATCTGGGGTCATGTGAAGGGTGTTTGGAGTCATGACTACGGGGTCATGTCGAGTGTATGGTGTCTGGGAGCATGCATAGGATGTCTGGGGTCATGTGTAGTGTGTTGGTTCTCTGGGATCATTTGTTGGGTGTCAGGGATCATGTGTAGGGTGTCTAGAATGGATAATGTGTAGTGGAGTCATGTGTAGGGTGTTTGGGGTCATGTTGAGTGTACGGTTTCTGGGGTCATTTATAGGGTGTTTGGGTTCATGTCAAATGAAGGGTGTCTGGGATCATGTATAGGTTCTTTGCAGTCATGTGTTTAGTGCATGGTGTCTGGGGTCATGTGCAGGGTGGTTGAGGTCATGTTGAGTGTATGGTTTCTGGGGTCATATGAAGGGTGTTTGGAGTCATGACTACAGTTTCTGGAGTCATATGTAGGGTTTTTGGGGTCATGTCAAGTCTGGGATCATGCATAGGGTGTCTGGGGTCATGTGTAGTGCGTTGGTTTTCTGGAGTCACATTGAATTTATGGTGTTTGGGGTCATGTGTAGGATGGTTGAGGTCATGTTGAGTGTATGGTGTTTGGGGTAATGTGTAAGGCAGGGGGTGTCAAACTCAATTCCTATGGTGAGTTTAGCTGCAGAGTTTAGCTTCAATCCTAATTAAATGCACCTGATCCAGCTAATCAAGTCCTTCAGGCTTATTTGAAAACTACACGGTACATGGTATGTATGTTGTAGCAGGGTTGGAACTAAACTCTGCAGAGCTGCGGCCCTCCAGGAACTGAGTTTGACACCACTGGGGTAAGGTGTTTGGGGTCACGTTTAGTGTGTGGTGTTTGGGGTCATATGTAAGGTGTTTGGGGTCATGTGTAGGGTGTTTGGAGTCATGTGGTAGGTTGTCAAAGTCATGTTGAGCCTATGATTTCTGGGGTCATGTGTAGGGTGGTCGAGTGTAGGGTGGTCGAGGTCACGTTGAGTGTATGATTTCTGGGGTCATGTGTAGAGTGGTTGAGGTCATGCGGGGTGTATGATTTCTGGGGTCATGTGTGGGGTGTTTGGAGTCATGTTGAGTGTATGGTGTTTGGGGTCATGTGTAGGGTGGTCGAGGTCATGTTGAGCCTATGATTTCTGGGGTCATGTGTAGGGTAGTCGAGGTCATGTTAAGCCTATGATTTCTGGGGTCATGTATAGGGTGGTCAAGGTCATGTTGAGCCTAAGATTTCTGGGGTCATGTGTAGGTATGATTTATGGGGTCATGTGTAGTATGGTGAAGGTCATTTTGAGTGTATGATTTCTGGGGTCATGTGTAGGGTGTTTGGAGTCATTTTGAGTGTATGATTTATGGGGTCATGTATAGTGTGGTGAAGGTCATGTTGAGTGTATGATTTCTGGGGTCATGTGTAGAGTGGTCGAGGTCACGTGGGGTGTATGATTTCTGGTGTTATGTATAAGGTGTTTAGAGTCATTTTGAGTGTATGATTTCTGGAGTCATGTGTAGGGTGGTCATGGTCATGTTGAGCGTATGGTTTCTGGGGTCATGTGTAGGGTGTTTGGAGTCACGTTGAGTGCATGGTGTTTGGGGTCATGTGTAGGGTGGCAGAGGTCATTTTGAGTGTATGGTGTTTTGTAGTCATATGTAGGGTGATTGAGGTCATGTTCAATGTTTTGTGTCTGGGGTCATGTGGTAGGTTGTCAAAGTCATGTTGAGTGTATGGTGTTTGGGGTCATGTGTAGGGTGGTCGAGGTCATGTTGAGCCTATGATTTCTGGGGTCATGTGTAGGGTGGTCGAGTGTAGGGTGGTCGAGGTCACGTTGAGTGTATGATTTCTGGGGTCATGTGTAGAGTGGTCGAGGTCATGCGGGGTGTATGATTTCTGGTGTCATGTCTAAGGTGTTTGGAGTCATGCTGAGTGTATGATTTCTGGGGTCATGTGTAGGGTGGTAATGGTCATGATGAGCGTATGGTTTCTGGGGTCATGTGTAGGGTGTTTGGAGTCACGTTGAGTGCATGGTGTTTGGGGTCTTGTGTAGGGTGTTTGGGGTCACATGCAGGGTTTCTGGGGTGTGAGTGTGTAGTTGGGGAGAGTGGTATATGCAGTGGACTGCGTGGGAATGTGGGAGTGTAGCATGCGGGCAGCAGGTTTCTTGGCAGAGGGCCTGCTCCCATGAGCTGCTCCCATTCAGATAGGCTTTGTAATCCAAAAACCCATTGACTCACATCACTGTCAGTGTGTGTGTGTGTGTGGTGAAGGTCGGCTGGTGGCGTGCTTGTGTGCAAGTGATGATGCTAATAGCGGCGAGTGAACCCCTTGTCATAAGCAGCCACAACACTCGCTGCCATCCCTCATTGCTCACACTGCCTCACTGCATCTCACACACACTTCATTCTTCATCTTGGACTGCTCATCTAACACTCTCTCCCCAATTCAGCCTTGACCTCTTGACTCACACGGCTCGCTGACATCTTCACATCTATGATATGAGGTGGTTGAATGACTAGTGTGGGAGCTTTGGACTGTGTAAGGACAAATGAATCAATGCCCTTTCCACCTCTGCACTGACAGATCAGCTGATGTTTTATCCACCTGCCACATGACCAGCAAGCACCGCAGAGATTAACCAGGCCAAACAACAAAGAACAGCCAGAGAGAGTACAAAACCATACTCCATAGCACACCCTAACCTCTCCCTCTCTCATTTTCCTTGCCTATTTCAGAGATTTATGACCCATGAATTTTTACTACCCCATTTTGGATGACGTAGGGCTAGTGTTTTCTATTTCATTGTGATTCTCTCTCTGTCTGTTGCTGTCTTTCTCTCTCACTTGCTCATTCTTTTTTTAATAGTATTTCATGATTGTTTTCCATACAATATTGCTATCATACACAAGAATAAAACATTAAGATTTTAATAATATAAAAATAATAGTAAATAAAAAAATATATAATAATAATTTATTATTACATAACTAAATATAAAAATGAAAAATAAGTAGAAATAATAACATAAAATAAAATAAAATGGATTTTCAGCAAGAAATTATTAGACACTAAAACTACTCTGCACTATTTGTACAGACAGTACGTATGCAGATCAGAGTGATGGTTGGTTTTTGAGGGTGTGTGTTTTAAATCTATCTGACACTGTAGAACTCTCAGATAAAATAGTGCTTAAATACCAAATTGCAATAACAATTAAATATTAATAAGATAGCTTCTCTCTTCTGTACTCATCTTCTCTCTTATCCCCCACTCTCTTTAAATCTGTTCCTTTCCTCTTAATTTCCTCAAATATCGCAAAAATGTATTTCCTGTTAACAATCTCTACTGTCAAATGATTGAGTGTCTTACTTCTATAGGGGGTTATTATTCTGTCAGCACTTGCAGAACTATAGAAGAAGACCTCCTTGTCTCCATTACTCATAATGCTGCAGCAAACTCATATTTTCAGTTCTTTTCATGTCCTGCTGGTAATCAAAGCGTGTGTTGTACACTGCAGTATGTTGGGGATTCAGGGATTAGCTGCAAATTTTGGATGCAAGAGGCTCAGTCAGAGAGGTGAATACTGCAGCACTGGAGCTCACAGCAGAGGTGAGGTGATGAAACCTCAAGATAGATGAGACAGACAAGGTGGGACTTAAAAGAAAGAGAAAGAACAGGGAAGATGATTTAAAAGAGACAAATGATCAGTTCCTAAAGCCTGTGAGCTGCCTGGTGGAGACAGCATTTTAAAACATCATAGAAGAGCTCCTGCCCAGTTATTCCAAAAGGTAGGCAACAAATATTCTGACTCCTAAGATAACTAATTTGCATGTGTGCTTCTGTGAGAATATAAATCTCATATTGCATTGCATAATGCAAAAAAAATTATAAAATTCCAAGGTGGTGGACAAAGTAAGAGAAAAGTCCCTTGCATATATGCATTCATATACAGTAAGTATATGAACAGTATCCATAAAGTCTCTATAGTTAACAGTATAGATAAAGTTGATGCATAAATGAGTGTTTAACATTTGGGGAGTTAATCAATCTACCTAGCAAATTCATTTAATTTAAGATTCATAGGATTCGCATAACCTATTATGAAAGTACAGAGTGATCAAATGTGATTTTATTCACAAAGACATTTTTTCATTTTAATTAATTTTTTAATTCTATGATTTTTAAAATCAGCATTCACTGGGGAAAAAAGTGTCTTACAATTTACGTACAATTTACTGCAGCTTCAAGCTGAAACGAACAATAGTTGCAGTACATTTATTATACATTTTCACACACATTATGATTACGGGGTAGATAATCGATATCGATAATCTAATAAAGACTTATTTTTGCACGGTTCCTTTCACATTACTGTGTCATGACCTGAAAACACTTTTACCGTAGTGCATGATTTGTAAACCAATACATTTTGACATTTGCATCACATAACCAGCTCCATATGTATGGCATTTCTAACATAGTAAATTTGCTCAGTAGCTCACCCGGTAAAGCATTGCACTTGATAAAAGAACTTAATGACTTGAAGAAAAAGCTAAAATGGCATGGTTGCTTCAGAAAATGCTTTTATCTTGCATTTGTTATATTATATTATATCTATATTATATATATATAACACTATCGGTTAGGTTTAGTGTAGGGTTTAATGTAGGTGGTATATTATTTTCAAATGCAGTATAGCATTAAAAATTTTGGCAACAATTGACAGACATTTTATTACTAAAATGAAATGCCACTAAAGAGGCATTTCACATTGAAAGTGTTGCAAAAAGTGCAAGAAACAATGTAATATCCTTTTGCATAAATGTCGCGACAGGCATTTTATGTATTCAATACTTGGAGGAAGTGAGAACCCCATTAAAATTTTATAACTCAGTATTTGTGTGTGCTATATATTTTTGCTTATTACAGTATTGTGTCATTAGGTTAGCAAAACAGTCATGTAAAACTCAGTCAACAGTAAGCCAAGTCTCTCAAACCGAGCACAATTTATGTGATGTCTAGAGTTGTTTCCATATGTAGAGCATTACAAATTATTCACTTAAGGAGGTTCGTGTTAGAGTATCATTTTATAAATAAGAACTAAATTATACAAAAGGATGGAAAACGAAAGTGGATGATTGAGCTGGCTGAAACATTTACAGTGAATTGAGGTGGAGCAAGGAGAGTACAGAGGGTTAGATGAAAAGGTTGAAGTGAAGAAGAAGATGATGGAGACTTAGTAGCTCTCCGCAGTCTTGCTCTCCCTGTAGGAGAACTGAATGTCAGATGGTTGAAAGATGGCAGCCACCAACGGCTCAGAGGACAGCTTCCTCTCTCTCTGCTTTCACCTTGTGCACCATCAATCAGCCCAAGGTTCCCGAGCTCTCCCACCACAGGACCGGCTCACGATTTATCTGTATCACATAAAGACCCAGCTTACAACAAGTCCTACTTTCACCCTTCTTCACAAATTTATGAGCCCCTTGCTGTCTGTATTGTCCATGTTAACATACTCCCTGAGGACCCATAAGTGAAAATTATGCACAGGGAGTACATATAGACATATGGATATTTCTATGTAAAAAAGGCTTTTTTAGTTAGTAGAGGCGAATTGATCTCTTCTAAACTAAGTAAACTTATAGAACTAAATTTATATAAACTAATGTGTGCTATCCTGAGTCGTTTAAGCTTAGATGTTTATACAGGTTAGAGGTACCAGGAGTTCTTATCATTCTATCATTCTATTAACGGGTCAAACACACATAACCCACCCACTCTGGTTTAAGGAAAGACAAGTTACTCCTGGTTCTTCATAGACAGAAAGACATTAAGGTCTATAAATGAATGCCAGTTCAGAACATTTATTTATAGTATTCAAACTAAAAGCTAAGACTAATTATCAGGATATGGCTCATAACCTTAGTCACATAGGTTAATATAGAACTTATATAGAATACAATATAGAATCAATATAGAACAATATAGAATCTGCACCTTCAAATAAAACTGATTTATTCCTTCTTTTATTTCTGACTCTTCTTTTCTCTTCTCTTCTCTTCTCTTCTCTCTCTTCTCTTCTCTTCTCTTCTCTTCCCTTCCCTTCCCTACTCAGTGTGATATCACAGGCTGAAGTTCACACAGTACTGTAGTATTGATTGTACATCCTCAGTAATGTGGTGCAAGTCAACTAGGTAATTGAAAAACATGAGATTACACATTCAATACCTAGGGATAACAATCCACAGACACAGTGCATAACAGACATCACAGTCAGTCTGCATGTGTTGATGGTTGGCGTGAAGCCGCAAAACAAACAATATCAAATCTTTCACACAGAGCATTCTGGGATGGAAATTGATTGGCCACATTGTAAGAAAACAAAGCTGTGGGGGGAAAACAGCTTCCACCTCTCTCCGTCAGCCCTGCCTGTCTCACCCTCTCTGTGATGGTCTTTTCCCACACTCTCTCTGTCTCCCACAGCCAGTTCCCTTACATTCTTCTTCATCAAAACCATTGTATCTCCCTCTCTGTCTCTCTCAGAGAATCCAAATCAATGCATTCAGCATTCCTTCTCCATAACCTTCATATAGGATTGGTATTTCAGTCACAAGTAACCTCACAGATGGAGCTCTCTCCCAAGCCTCTCCGGGGCCCTGTGTGGTGGAGCGCTGAAGCTCCGAGGCTTATCCAATCAGCTGTAGGCGGCATCGCTCTGCTTTCCACATTCATTTTGTTCTACTCGTGATTTCGGTGAGATGAGGAAGAGCAGAATGACATGACACTTTTGCGGACTTTAACTTGTTTTAACATTAGCGGACTGAAGAGCAGGGGTGAGAATCAAGGTGCACGCCGAGGGAAAGTCGAGCATCATCCCTCCATCATGCTCGTTTAGCGCTTACACTCCAGGTCCCTTTATTCTGCTGACTCCTGCCTTCCTCTACGCTCTCTTGATGCAAGCACGGGCCAGAAGGGGGGTCAGGGTGTGCTGATACCTCTGGCTGATCAAAGTCTGGGATAACAGGAAGAAAATGAGAGGGGGCAGAATGAAAGATAGAAAGAGCGAGAGAGTGAGGCGAATGCTCTTATCCTGCCTAATGGTACTTCTACAAAAAAATACACATGGAAAAAGGCCGTACTTTCTCACTTGCACATTTATGTTTTTCACATGATATTTACCTCAACATTTCTTTTGTTCTTTCCCGCTGGTGTGTATGTATCACAGCTTTTGTCCACCGACAGGGTGCCAGTAGCCAATCTGGAAGCGTTCTGCACATTTCCACCACAGAAATGACGGTTCTGGGTCAGACAAATTGGCTTCACACAGGCCCCAAAAAACCTGCTGGTCTCAAACCCAAAACTGCTAACAGCAGAGTGGGTGCTATAACATCCTTTCCACATCAAGCTTTCAACAGCAACTCAAAACAAAACTTTTTTCCCCATCAGTTAAAAGATTTTATTTTTCTTTTATTAATAAAACAAGAGTTCTAATGTGTTCAACATTTTGTATCACTCCTATTGTGTGTTTGTTTGCACGTTTCCAGGCAGACTGTCAATATGTGTGTTAGTGGTTGAGAAATTTTTCAGTAGCTCTTTCTGCCATTTACATTGATACACAAGTGGCAACAAGTGATTATCTTTGTGGCTGAGTCAACAGATTTATTCAAAAACACATTCATTTTGAGTGTGTTTACACAACACTGTTTTCAACTAAAAACAGAAAACATTTTGGTGATTCATTTACATGACAGTTATAGAGGCGTTTTAGAGGCCGGGAAAACAAACTTTTAAAATGGGTTTCAAAGTGCAAGTTTTTGAAAATGATACCGCCATCGACTCCCATGTAAGCTACGAAAACGCAAATTTGTGAAAACAGTGACAGCATGTGCATGCGTATTACATGTTCCTGTAGTGTTTCCCTTATAAAGTAACATCGCCAACTACTGGCCTGTCATGCATAATTCAGCACTTTAAGTCATTTTCATGAATTAATGTTAACTGTTCAGACAAAGTTGTTGTTTGTACATGAAAAATGCAAAGGAAAAGGTTTTACATTTTTTTGTGCATCATTGTCATGTAAACAGATTAAACAAGTGGCTGGCTTTATGAGTGAGTCATTGAATCATTAATTTACTATTGTTCAAAAACATTGATTAATTAAAAAACAAAACAAAAATACCTTTGCCTGAAGATGACATATTACTTCTGCTATGGCTTCGTTTGGAACTATTTTTGTTGGCATAGAAAAGACACAATAACTGGCAATAAGTTACACAATATTGTACTATCCAATTAAACTCTTGTTTTATTCGAGAGATTCTGAAAGATTCCCTGGCCAAGAAGCAGGTCCCGAATGAGGTGTTGCACCATTTTGGAGTAAAAGGAGTGACGGAGGACTCATTGCAGCCATTGGTCTAGGAACAGTGCTCACGAGAGGCATTTTAAAAGTTAAAATTATGGAATATGCTTGACAGAGTTCTTATTTCACTGTAATTTGTTCTCATGGTAAGTTTCAAAACATGGCATTTAGTGCTAAAAAATATCATTTAGGAGTATGACAGCTTTTCTCCAGGTATATTCAGTGTAATCTACTGTCAGTTGAAAGAAAAAGGCTAAAAAAAAGAACTTGCCTGCTCTGAGACAAAACATGGCTCTAAAAGCAGCTCTCTGTTATAATTTAACATCCTTTTAGTGCAGTTATGAAAGTGATAATTGTCTAGAGTGTCTTCTTTGATGAGGTTTTCTTTTTGAAACACACTGCATGTCGCCACTCCAGATAAGCAGATAATTACATGAATATTTTTGGGACAAAGATTCATTTGAAGCCAAAAGTACAAAGTCAAAGTCATTTGGCGTTTTGAATCATTTGCAGTAAAAGCATTTAAAGGACAATGAATGTTTGCCCACCAGTAGAAGATCACAGCATAAGATTCTCATGAAGGAAGGTCAAGAGGTCTGTCTGCTGGTCAGGGTGGCTGGTATAAGCTATTTCTCTCATGTATCATGTACTTTATACAGCATGAATGCAAATTTAGGGTTAAACAATTAAAACTATTTAAAGGTGCAATAGGACATCTTGGAAAATGCAAACTTTAGCCTTATAGCACTGAAAGCAAATGTCCCACCCTCCCTGCAAATCGCCATCCAAAGCCACACCCCCTGAACGCATAAACGACCAGAGACAACATTACTACAATACAGAAAATGTTATAGTACAGTTAGTAAAAGTACTAAATACTGGGAAGGGAAGGTAAGGTTGTTGATGTTGCCTGCCATTCTCGCCTGTCTGCATAGCGTACGTGAACACAATGAGGAGCATCGTGTCTGTATGACAGGGTGCTTCGAGGTAGCAAAGAATATGAGTCTCAAGTCGCTGTGGGATAGATTTTTTTATGCCAAAAATCTTTAGGATATTAAGTAAAAAATCATGTTCCATGAAGATATTTGTACATTTCATTTAAATTTCCAAATATATCAAAACTTAATTTTTGATTAGTAACATGCATTGCTAAGAACTTTATTTGGACAACTTTAAAGGCGATTTTCTCGTATTTAGATTTTTTGCAGCCTCAGATTCCAGATTTACAAATAGTTGTATCTCAGTCAAAATATTGTTCCTATCCTAACAAACCATACATCAATGGAAGCCTTAATTATTCAGATGGATAAATTCAGTCATGACCTCTGGGATGGTTTTGTGGTCCAGGGTATCACATATGTTGACAGGCAGCCTCCATAATTTTGTAAATTCTCTTCATAATGCCTTCCAAAGAATATATAAATACAGATAAATATATTGACCACTTAACTTAATGATTGCTATCCAGATGTTTAGAGACTTTTAACCAGCATAACAAAAAAATGTTTCTTAAGAAAATCACCTATTGCACCTTTAATATGAAAAGTATGCATATATAATTTTTACCAAACATTGACTATTGATAGTTTTTTTTCTGGCGTACCACAAGAACTAAAGAAATAACCACATTTTATTTTAGAGTACTAAATTAAACTACATGGATGATGTTAGATTTAAGAAATTATTTCATCCAATAAAAGTAGTGATAAAAGTTTTTTTTATCTTTTATTTGCTGAAAATCAAAAGGTCACAGAACCAGCTTCATTATAAAATTCTCCTTTTTAATATCAGTGACCATAAAAGACCTGAAGTTTAGATGTCACAAGCATTTTTGCTGTTCAAGGCAACAGAGAAAAAAGCGCAAGCAAAAAATCCCCAGTATTCTTCCCAGTGGACATGCAAAGCAGACAAACTATTGTGGAATAATAATAATAATAATAATAATACAATCAAAACAAACAACCAGTGTAATGAGCTAAATGGAATTTTGTTGGCAAAGAGACAAATCCATTTGGGGTATGTGTGTGTGTGTGTGTGTGTGTGTGTGTGTGTGTGGGTGTTGTGTGTGTGTGTTTCTCATTTTGTTGTGCTGTTAAGGTTTTTTATCATACCTATTGAATGTCAGCATGAAAAATAAGTATTTTCATTTTCCTCTAATCATAAATTTTCCGGGTGTTATGGGGGGTGAGTGGGGCTATTTCAAAAACACAGGTAGCAGATTGTCTCAAATCATTTTGGAAGGAACCTGAAGCAGGTAGCTCAGGATTAAATCCCTCTGAAGAGGCCCTCATAAATATTCATGCCCCACATTCCTTCTCTCTAACGCGCTTTGACAGAGACGCTTATTAAATTCTCATATACTTTAAAACCACGGTGACATTCAGCCAGCCAAAGCTCCCAATAACCTTGTTAGCTTATGTAAATAACAAGCCAGTGAGCACATCTTAAAACAAACCTCTCAGAACACACACCACGTTCCTCTGGCACAGATTAGCTTCTCACTCAACTTTCCCAGGACAAACAGATGAGAAAAATGGACCAAAAGACAAGATTTTTTATTCAGTGGGAAAATATTACACTGTATAAAAAGCTAAACGGTAGACCAGACAGACTGTGAGACTGGACGGCACAAGACTCACGCACACAATCCCCAGAGTCACTCTCTGGATCACCAGCAAGTAGATGCCAAGTGGCAGCGAACCGAAATAGAAAAAGCCCAGCAGCCACACCAAGACTCGCGGCACGTGATTGCAGAACTTGGACAGTGCATCTTGGTCCACTGCACCGCTGTTAGATGCTACGGAGACTGAGTCCAGACTGTGGTCGCTGTAGTAGTCAGAGCTGGCGTTTTGGCTGGGTGAGCGCTGCTGGTCCCGCTGCACCTCCATGATGGTGATGACCAGGCAGTTGGAGGAGTCATGGGAAGGACTCTCGTTGGAGGACAGGCTCTTGGGCGTCAGCACTACCTCCTTACTGTGGTCCGAGCTCCAGGACTTGTCCCGCACGGCCAGACGGGACATGATGTTTGAGTCGTCTGGCAACCCAGCAACTTCATACTCGCTGACCTGCGTCTCGTGGCGGCAGAAAGGGCAGCTGATGGAGCTGGCGCCATCCCCCATGTCCAGGATCTTATTGAGGCATCTGGCACACATGCGATGCAGGCAGTCCAGAATCTTGGGCTTGCGGCTGTGTGCATTGTAGCGCTGGTAGCAGATTTTGCACTCCAACTCATCGTTGGTGGTGCTGTTGAGGCTGGTGTTAGTATTGGCGCTGGCATTAGCGGAGCTCTCCTCCGGGCCAGCCTGAGCACAGCTCATCGTGGCTTCATGCTCTGGGGAAACAAGAAAAGGATGTTAGCACAGAATACGACATCATGCACAGTTACAGTGATACAGTATAAGATTGCAGTGATTTTTTAATGTTTTTTTCTCAAGAAGTAAGGGGTAAGATTACATTTTTCTTTTGACAGAAGATTTCAGTAAATCACA
>JADLZN010008187.1:0-63183 GCA_018155175.1 Sinocyclocheilus anophthalmus | reverse complement strand
AGAAATGAAGAGATATGTTGGAGATGTGAACCGGGCTGAGAATTATACGTATAGGAATGAAGGCCCATTATGTTTCAAGTTTAAAAGTAAAAAAAATATATATATATGATAGGCGCCATTTTTCCTTAATGTCCAGAAGCAGGACAAATATGACCTTGTCTATTAGAAGCCTTTAATTTCTGTGGAGAGATTTAAACAAAATCTTTACTATTTCATTGTCACGTCATCCTCCAGTGTCTTTTAAAATGATAATTACTCTTATTCTAAGAACTCTTTTTAGCAATGAAGAACTGCTGAAGTCTGCATTCATTCAGCTGTTGGAGATTTGTCATGTTAGACAGAGTAAAAAATTGCTTTGACTTAAATTCAAATGGTTGTATGTATCTCTGTATGGCACATGAACGTGACACATGACTTCATTTAGTCATCTTCAAGCATACTTAATTTTCTCTCTAGGCTGGACTGTGTGTGTATTATTAGATACTGTACTGTACCTAAAGTGCATTGGTTTCGAATGCATAATTCAACTTTACAGTGCCCCAGAAAAGCATTTGGTACTTAAGTCTCGCTTGTCAAAGATGTATTAATGTAATAATTAAATACATTCAATAAAACATCTAACAAAGTGTCATTTGCAAACAAATGGTGCCAGACTGCGAAGACTTATATGAATTTTTGAAGAGTTTATAACACTAATTGTGTTAGCTGAATTTATTTTAGAAAAGTCAATACATCAAATTTCATTACATCTAAGCTTAAATTGATCTTTTAAGGGAGAGTAGGAAATGTATTGTGAGCCGATTAGCATTTGATAGTTGTGTTATAGCTTCATGAGTGTCTGCTGCATTGGCACAATGTGAGCTCACGCCTGACTGCACATGCTCCATAGGCTCAATGCTCTAGAATGACATCATGTCTTTCTGTGTCATCCTATCACTATTCATGTGGCTTATCCTGCCAGTGTCCACTATATCAACACACAAACCCCTCTAGGGCACAATTACCAGGGTCCGAAATGCACGGTATACCATGAAGTCAATGAAATATTATATAGCATCTGTCTTTTCCAGTTTGATATTAATACTTTTTATTTTTAATGAATTAAAAAGATGGGTTAATGTATGTAAAATTAAAATATTATTTTATTGAACATAAAATATATTTCGTTTTAAGTGAAGACAATTTTTTGACATGCAACATACTATAATCAACGGCAGATTATGATTAATAGTGAGAGGGTAACATGGAACAAAACATTGCAATTTTGATGACACATTTGGCATCATAATTTCATTAAATGATGACCCATTTAAAAGATTTCATCCGGTAGGAAGTTTATTTTTATATAGCCTTTCGCACACACAAGGACAACATAAGTGACACAGACTTCAGTCTTCTATTAAGTGTTTAGTTAATTATGCTCTTCTCTTTATCTTGATGTTTAGTCCTAATGTACACAGCAACCAGTCAAATGTTTATGAGAGATACTGTGCAGAATGGGGAAATGAATTGTGTAACTTGGAATAAACTCTCCGTCTTTGTGGCATAAAACATTGCCCATTGACTGTCAGTCATATTGTTTTCCCTTCGAAAATTGTAGCACAAACTGTTTCCCCTGACAACAATAATTCAACAGTTTAGATAAGTGCTAAACAATCCCAAACTTTAAATAAACCATTCCCGAGTGATAGGGTTTTGCCAACTGTTGCATGTGCTCTCTTAGTCAGGACTGCTACAGCATGGAAAACAGTGATTTTGGGGTCCCAAAATGACAAATATACAAATTTTCTGACCTTTATCTATTGGGTTTTGTGTCATGTTTAAAATCTTGGTGTGAACCAACACTGTCAAGAATGTGTCTGGCCAATGATTCAGCTGTGCAGGAAGTTTTTGAACAGGGTATTGTTGAAGTTTATCCATGTGTGTATGTGTGTTTGAGCTTCCTGGCCGATATCATAAATATGCCATTGCACTGCACTGTTGCCCCGTTATCACAAAACCATTAAACCTTATACCTCCAACACCCAGCTTTCCTGCATGTGTGTGTTTGCCCAAATGTTTTATTATCACCATTTCCTAAGGCTGTCTCCCTTGTGAAATATCACTGTTGTCGTAAGGTCCTTTGGCTCCAATTTCCTTTTTGTTGAAGATTTGTGGGTGGATAATTTACTGTGTGTATCCCACTACAGTGAAATGCAAATACTGAAATACCAAAATGCTGCTGCACCTATTATGAGAAGCCATGTCATGAAGTCTATGTCACAGTTTCCCAATTCCCACTGATGTACAACACATGAACAATAAAACGGTACATATTTTATACTGTCTGTTTGGGTCAGCATTCATTTCACTATATGAAGTATACTGTATATACTGCTGTTCAAAAGGTTGGGGGAAGTTTTTTTGTTTTTGTAAGAAGTGTCTTATGCTCACCTTATGCCACATTTCTTTGATACAATAAAAAGGTATCTTGGATATATTCTGGTTGTCAAACTTTGTGGAACATGTACCTATTTTAATATTTAAATAATGAAATCAATTGCTAATGTATAATTTCATACTAAATGTATTTATATTATCAAAAGAACAGGACATTTAATAATCCCAGCTTGGTTTTAATCATTTGATGTATCATTACAGCATCTCATGATGAAGTAGGCCATTGCTGTGGGCCTCATGCCCCAATTTTATTTCATTTTTTAAAATGTATACTTTTGGTTCGGACCTGTGGATGGTGTCCTGTCCCTCTGGCCCCTCTGGCTGTGGGTCTGTTGATCCTATTGTCTTCTGCATCAACACTCGTGGTCTGGTGCATAAAGGGCATCTGGTTAGCAGCTTAGACTCTACGGCAGGCATGAAAAGCAGCCATCATAGCCCATTCGCTCACATCTGCTCAGTGGTGCGACAAGGACGAGGACTGAGTCTGGGCACACACAAACGTATACAATCAAAAGACAATATCATGAACGTAATGTATACACATTTCCTATGAATTAATTAGAGAAGAGTCATTTTTATGGTGTGACTTTCCTAAGTGTAAATTAATTGTGAGTTTCTCTGCCTGCATTCCTTTGGGCAATAAAACCAGTGATGTCAGCATTGGTTGCCATGGAACCAGAGGCCCGTTCTGCCCTTTTGAGGTGTTAGTTGCATTTCAGGGGAAGGGTCCATAGACCCTCATAGTTGGCTTGTTTGTTGCCTGGGGTGTTACAGAGTATTTGTTAAATATAACGAACACAAATTGTGTGTCTGATTGGTCCAGACTAAGACTAATATTTTGACTAGAAACAAGACAAAAATACTAAGTAAGATAAGCCAATTTTGCAGGTACTGGCCAATCCGAGCACCTGCACTTTTCTACTGATGCCTTTGTAAAAATCGACGGGGGGGGGGTGGGGGGGGGGGGGGGGGGGGGGTTTTCAGAAAAGGCAGGGCATAGAGGAGCAAAAATAATGTACAGTATGTGGAAAATAATGTTTTTTGAACCTTAAACCACGTGTAAATATTGCATTACACCAAATACACAAAATAATGTAATTTTTAGCAACGTCACATGACCCCTTTAAACATTTTGTGATAAAAAATAAAAATAGGGTTGTCCTTGTTTCAGAATTTGTTGTGGGTGTATGGGATGGCCTGCATGAGTGTGAGATTTACCAGCCTGAAATGTTGTCCCAGTTCGCCCCTGGTTGGACTAAAGTATTTACATTATATTTAAAAAAATCTAATTATTGTTTTAGTCTGACCGAATAATTGATTTTTAAAGTGCACATAAACACACTTACTGTGTACTGTGGTCTGGTTAGATGTTTCCATAATTTTGTGAACATGACTGATTTTGGGGGGAAAGTAAAACATACAATTACCTACATCTCATGAAATATATCTACTTCTGCCTTATGATCTCTTTATCAAACACAAGTTTTTGAAAGCAACACTCTTTCCAATATAGTATGTACAGAATATATATGACCATCACAGCTTAAAGTCAAATGACAGGAGAAAAAAAAAAAGCGAAGGAAGCCAGGCTTAATTATCATCAATGGATGTCCTCTTCCTTCTTTTGTCAAAGGGGAAGAAAAGGGACAGAGCACTGGATATCTGAAACACAAAGAGAGAGTGTCCTTGTGGGAGAAAAAAAGAATAAAAAATAGTGTGTGTGTGTGTGTGTGTGTCAAAAGAGAGACTGAAAGGGAACTCTTAATCCTCCTTCCTGAAAGGAGGCGGCACTGGAGACCCGAGCGAGAGCAGCGGTGTCATGCTGTACCTGAGAGAGGTGTTGCTGGAGGGGCTCTAAGCTGGTTATATTGGACACATGTGCAGGATTCACTCTCCCTGGAGAATCATGATGCGCTCTGAAACCCACACTATTCCTGTACTGCCACAAATGAAGATATTTTAAACAATATTCAAACTTTTGTTGACTTTCATTGTATTGGGAAAAAAAGGGAAACATTCCTCTAAATATATTATTTTGTGTTCCAGGTTTGGAATGGGATGAGGGCAAGTAATTAATGAAATAATTTTATTTTTTTGGGTAAACTATGTCTTTAAGATCGTGTTTTTTTGTATTATTTATTTGTTAATATTTAAAATTTTAGTTTAAGTGTTAGTAATTTTATATGCTTTTGTCATTTTTATTAGCTTTTTAAAAATATTTCTACTTACTGCTATTTTAGTTTTAATTTGAGTAATTTAAGTATTCCATCTTAAGCTTATTTTATTTCAGTTAGTTACCAAGGCAACATCCCTAAATCTCTGTTTAAATTTTTATTAAAATTTTAAAATGTAATATTTCTAATTTATTTCAGCTTCATTAATGTAAACTGTGTTTAATAATTTTAGTTAACAATAACAACATTAATATGTTCATCAGTTTCATCAAGATCAATGATCAATGAAAAATATAATCTCTAGTAATTCTGCCTAAAAAAAAAAAAGGTTTTCAAATGGAGTGGCCATTACAAAACATTGCTGTGCTGCTGTCAGAGCTGATTAAAGTGGTACAGGGGAAGGACTATGTGAGTTGAGCACTTTGACAGCGCCTCTGGGAGTTAGTTTGAGGGCAATACGACGTTGGGTCTCCCGGCAGGTGCAGTTGTCAGTTCTGTGGCCTGGCAAATATGCTGCTAAGGCTCGCCCCAGAACATAGTGTGACACCTTATTTCACCCGTCACGCCCACTGTGTCCAAATACTTAATTTCTGCCTCTCTCCCACTCACTCCTTTTCCCTCGTCTTGTCTCTTTCTCACTTTTCATCATAGCTCATGATCTGTCTTCATTGAAGTACATTGTGACTTTAAAGCCATGCAGTCTGATGTGAGCTTTAACACGACAGAGCTGACACATGGATGTGTGTGATCTCTGTGCATCAGAAAGGTGCCGTGGCATCCATCAGAAAGTGAAGAGCGATGGGTGGTGCCATGTTGGCTGTCTCCATGGATTCACAAATCATTCTGATTGACCTCATCATACACCCAGCTGTCACACATAACTAGCAGTGACTGAAGGACAAGAACCAAAAACGCTCTTTAATACCAGACAAAGAACATGAAGTATTCATGTCACAATGGCACGTTAAACAAGTGCACACATGCATTTTCAAACCTGTTCTGTGCCATTTAGTCTGGGGTAATTAGTATTACCAATGCCTTGCCTCTCAAATGGCCTCATTAATATATGTCCGCTCACTCTCACACAGCCAGTGCTAATTTGTTAGCCTGGTGTAATTCATTTTCAAATTTGACAAATTATGAACAAACCACCACATTTACCAAATCGTGTATCTTATTTGTTTGTTTTCATGTGTATTTACTGATTTAAAAAAAAATGTAGGAGTTGTTTTGAAGGATGTCAGGGTCTGAAGTGAAGACTAGAGACCCCCGTGGACAACCCCATTACATATCATCATTAAGATGAGAGCTGAGAGGAAAAAGCGAGCGAGAGAGTGAGAGAGGAAAGGAAGTAGGAGTGTGATAGAAAGGCTCCTTGTTGGCATGCACAGCGTGTGAGTCTACCACTCTGATTACCTCCCAAATGCCACTGAGGGTGTAAGAGGGAGGATGGAAAGAAAAAAGAAAAGGAGAAACATCACGGCACACATTGATCCATAACTGGCTGGGTGGGCTTCATTTTTAATTGCTTGAGCACAAGAAAAATCCATAATCATTACGGTTTTCTGCCTGCTACTAATAAACAAAATGCTTTATTGGAGCAATGCTGATAAGGTCACCTTTGACATTCTTTTACTATGACATTTCGACTCTCCTCTTGATTTTGGTCTCACAATGATTGTTTTTGTTATATATATATATATAGAATATATATAATATATTATATATATATATATATATATATATATATATATAATATTACATGAACTAGCTTTACTTTGTAGAAATGACACAGAAGTAGGAGAAAGTTCAGCATACACACAGATTTTTATCTTTATTAATCATGCTTAATTGCATCGAAGATGGCAGAAATTAAAGAGCGTACACATCACCTTTGCTTTTTTTTTTTTTTTTTTTTTTTTTTTTTTTTTTTTTTTTAATTTTTTGTGTTGTTTTTTTTTTTTTTTTTTTTTTTTTTTTTTTGGTTTTTTTTTTTTTTTTTTTTTTGTTTTGTTTTTTTTTTTGTTTTTTGTGGTGAAATTTTTTTAATAAAATTAAAATTCAACCATGCATGCAAAAACACACCCAGTCTGCAAGCTATTAATGGAAAAGGTGCAATTTCTTATACGTGGATTTTTTTTCATTAAAAACCTATCCAATCACACTGCAGGTCGTGAATACAAACTGAGCAATACAAACTAATATACATAATTTTAATGATAATATGTACTTTGCGTTTATTTAATATTAAAATGTGACACACATATTATAATGATACTTTCCTTTTTTCTCGGCGTGAGTTTTATGTGTGGTTTTCTCTGACTGGACTTTCTGCCAACACAAATAAAATATTTTTACTAGACAGAAACTCACATGAGTTTGAATAACAGCTTCCGTAAATTAAGGCGAAATGAGATCTAAATAAAATGTTGGATCTCAAGTAGACATTTTGGTTACTCTTACATTGGTGGAAAGAGTACTGAAAAAATATACTCAAGTAAAAGTACCATTACCTTCCAAAAAATGTAGTGTGAGTAGAGTAAAAGTACTTGTCCAAAAAACTACTTGAGTAAGAGTAAAAGAGTAGCCTATTTAAAAGTACTCATGAGTATTGAGTAGTGAGTACTGAGCTGTGGATTCTACCCCCTCATAATAAACGCTGTACACCGTAATTTATACATTTTAAAAACGTTGTACTTTCTGTAATTCACATTATCTTGTTTGTCATAAAGAATGAAGAATATCTATCATCCAGTAGTTTTCATTTTGACTGCCAACTCTTTAAAATACATCAAAACAGCACGGAAACAGTATTCAGTTGAAGAAAAGATGAAAGTTATTCTCAATACAATCATCCCCTTTTAAATCAAAGTTTGAAAAAATAGATTTAAAATCATGTGTAAGGCCACTGAGACAGCATGCTGTTGTTGCACATAACATATTAACGTTTAGAACAGTGCAAATACAAACACCATGAGAAACTCATAGTTCAGCATCACAGACCATGATATGGGTTAAAATGAGAGCCCATTTCTCTCCAAAACGGTGCCAGTTTTAGCGTATTGCAATAAAGAAATAAAAATAACTAAACTTCAGAATTTATGTCCATTTTTAACATAAAAGCATAGGGGGGGGGGGGGGTTAGAAGTATGCATCTGCCATACTTTACCCTTTACTCGCATTGTTATGCTGATTAATCATTTGTAGGAAAAATTCAATAAAAAGCGAAGTTTTTCTGGGAAACTTTTTCAAAGGAAAACACACACACACACACACGTCTTTGCTGAGCCGTGGCGGTCTCGGTGAATCAGCAGCATCCACGGTGAGCGTGATTTCACCAAGCACAACATGTTCCTGGATCAACATCCTTGTTGATCCTGGAACAACATTCCAATCAACCAATCAGAATTGAGATATAACTTTTCACGAAATATCTGTTTTAGGCTTACAATCAGGGTTAGGTGCTTCTACACCCTTGTTAATCAGCTATCATTTCCCTCTGATTTTAGGAATAAATTATGGGTTAGGGGTTAGGTTTAGGGGTGGGGATTGGGTTAAATCTATATTTTTGGACAATAATGTTGATCCAGGATCATCAAAAGATGTTGATCCAGGAACATGTCTTACTTGTCAAAATCACGACAACCCAGCATCCACAACTGAATGGAACAAAAAGTGTTGAACTTGAAAATTGTTTATGCGCGAGTGCACTTGCTAAATGAAGGTGGATTGTATAAAATGGAGAAAAAAAAATTAATTAAAAAACGTTTATTAACGATTGCATTTTATTCATCACGCGCTGGCACAGATGCAGTAACCTGTATTAACGCCACGGGTCATCAATAAGGTATAGATTGGTCCTCAATGTGTGTTTCCAACAAACTTTCACAGCGCGCATCACACGCTCAAACTCATCAGAAGTCAACAAGTTCAACAAGCAACAACGACTTATCCAAGTGACTGCTGTAGAACGCACGCGAGAGAGAGACAAGGCAGCGCAGATCGCGCATCTCATAAGTGAGTGGGAATTTACCGAACGTGGCACTTGCGGGAGTTAACACTGTATGCAATACAACCTCACACCAAATGTCAGGCCGTGTAGATAGCCAAGCATATATACAATTCATTCAGTAAGCAGAAATCCAAAATTTACCTTAACAAATTAAGTTAGAGGAAGATGCGACTGAATTGATGCTTGAAGAATGCACTTACAGCAGCCATGATAAACAGTTGGCGGTTAAAGTTTTCTATACACAATTTGATTTGACGAAAGTCACGAGACCTTTTACTATCTCTCTATCCAATCACGTTGATGGATAAAAAATCAATTAAAATAAGCATGTAACGACCACAAACAGAGTAAAAGTACCGATACATCACTTAAAATGTACTCAAATAAAAGTAAAAGTACACAATTTTTAAACTACTCAAAAAAGTACAATTACTGATAAAAACTACTTAATTTCTGTAATGTGAGTATTTGTAATTCGTTACTTCACACCCCTGCTATTAACTAAACATGCTTTACTGTACTTAAGAACTTCCATTATTCTTATTTTGCTTTTCAATCAAATGCCCTTATTTAATGTGGCTAAGGTCATTTATAGATTAGATATCAGCCTCTGAACTCAGGGCTTAATCATGACGCGGCGGTGACCTGAGCACGGACCGGTTTAAAGGCCCCCTGAAATCGCTGACCCCCAGAAATTCCAAGTCCCCCTCAGTATTTCGACTGGCTGACCAGTAGGCCGGTGCATTAATTCGGCCCTGTCTGAACTAGTGAGCAGAATTTTTCTAAACATCTGAAACAGAACAAGCATTTGAGGAAACTTGTAGAGGTATATTAAAAGAGGGAAAAACAGATTCCTCCCATCACAGTTCTCTGCATGATAAAAATACACCAATGATGGCCATCGTAAAAAGTAAAACAAGAAAAATCAGCAGGATAAATACAATACAAAAACAGTTTGGGTGATATAATACATAAAACAGCCTCCTGAAATGTATAGAACAATTCTATAAGATATGGTTTCCTTGCCAGGAAGTGTAGACAAAGATATAAAATATAATTTCTTACTCATTACTTGTGAGATTGTGAGGTTCTCATTTTATATTATATATACCTGTACATACGAATTATAACTCTCTCTCTCTCTCTCTCTCTCTCTCTATCTATCTACACACACACACACACACATACATCTATACTGTTTTGTGTGTTGTGTGTGTGTGTGGTGTGTGATGTGGAAGTCATATGTGGAGGTGCCTTAACTGATCCTAGACCTCTCAAGATCGGTATTAAGACCAGCTGCCCCTGGAGCGCTGTTAACTTTATACTAGCGATTAACTCCTGGCTGAAATGGATGTGTCATTCCCACAAGGATTTCAACATCATATACGAAAAAAAAAATAATAATCTTGCGCTTACTTGTGTATATTCAAACAGCACACTGACTAAACCTGATTGGTTTCCAGAGCCATTGAACGGCTCTGATTGGTTCGTATGATAATGAGCTCACCCCAGAGAGCTTTGTATATAAAATATGATGTGCGTGCAAATGTCTCTTGAATGTGAATATAAGTCTAAATTTAAACAGTATTATATAGAGCGGTCGCGATCGTGTCTATTTAGGGCACTTGGAGGAAACCATGCAATTCATATGGATTATGTTTTTTTGCGATTTCAACTTTTTGAAACGTGAACATCTTTGGTGAATCTTCTTTCATCGGATGGACATAAATCTCTCAGATTTTTATTAAAATATCGCAGCTTTTTTTTTGTAGATGAACGAAAGTCTTAGATGGTTTGTATAATCTTAAGGGTGAGTGATGACAGAATTCAAATAGTTTTGGGGGAACTATGAAATTAATTAGAAAATATAGCGGTATGTTCTTATTTTTACCAGCTTCTGCAAGCATGTATGGCGTCTGGCTTTTGGAACCTCACTGTGACTTCAAGTAAGATTTAATTAACGTTATTTGTCTGTGCCAGTCGTGTTTTTGACATGCATTGGCAGAAAAAATAAATAAAATAAAATTAGTCATTATAACATGTACAACATTAACATTCTTTTATTTGCAAAATTAAGTTGTGTATTTATTTATTTATTTCTGATTTCCTGAACAATTTGGCTTCATTGTAATGAGGTTAATGATCTTTGAAAAACCATTATTATGAACATACAATTACTTTGTCTTGAGCTGATTAGCCAACTGTGGTAGTGTTCATTGATTGGTGTTTATATTTGTTCAAGCTTGACAACCTTATCGCCTTTTTTTCTAATATATATTTCTCATTACATATAAGAACAAAGATTAAATTGTAAGAATATGAGATGCTCTTATATGAGAGCATACAGTACATCTGAAACTGCTGAGGCTGGGAAGGTTTTTGACTATATTACCGACCAGGTACATTGTTCTCAGCGTACTGTCATTCTTAAAAAGAAAACAAATCATCAATCATCATTTGCTTTTGTGTGTGTGTGTGTGTGTGTGTGTGTGGTGAAATATTAACATTTGTTGTTTTTCAGATCAGCTGCTATAGAAGACAAACTGAAATCTGAGTGCAGAGACAAGCAAAGGAATAGTAAGTATATTTTCATCTTGTATCACCTCTGTTATAGAGATTTTTGAATCAGGCCTAATGGAGGGTGGTTTGGTCAATCTTGGAAGAAAAACGTTAGTAATGTGTCCTTTCCAGCTGGCTAATTTGTGCTTGCTTTCAGTCATTCATGTAAAAATCTGTTATTTAATTTTGTTTCTGTTTTGTTTTTTTCTAAAGCTGCAAGGCTCTGGTGCAAAATATTGTATGCCAGGAGTCAGGACGACTAGGCTGTGCCCAGGTCTCCTGAACCTGCGACGATGCTCAGCTCCATCAGCCTTCCATCTGCGCCTTCGGATCAACCAGCTCTGTTTCCATCGGTCGGCCCCCAGATGTTGGAAGCCACACCATCTACATCTTGGCTCCTCGCTCCCTCGATTCCGCTGTGTGTTGTCAGCACTGGAATGCTCTGGGCCAAACACCATCTAAGCTGCCAGGGCATCACCATCCCTGTCTTCCTCCCATCACCATCCCTTCGCCACATCCTGCCATCATCCCCGCACTTTTGCCTCTCACCATCCCTACGCCATGTCCTTGTCCACCTCCAAAACCCCCTCCATCCCTCCCTATTCTGTTGCTTGAACTTTATCATCTTCAGTCTTTGCACACACACAGCTATTCACTTATGCACTTTGTTTTTCAGTCTTTTTTATGTATTTTTTTTCTTCAGAAAATTGCATTGTAATTTGTATTTATTCACTGATGTAAAATTCTGTACTTTTTAGTAAGGCTGGTATAACTGAAATGTTCTACAAATGGAAAAGATAGCTCTGCCATAGCATTTCAGTCTTTTTTTATGTATGTTTTTTTTATAATGTATTAAAATGTACTTGAGTATGTTTGTAGTAATACAAATATACTATAAACATACTTGTATTTCAAGTGCATTTTTAATACATTTAATAGTATGTTTTGTTTTGTTTTTCACCAAAGTATATATGCTGCTGTCCTTTTTTAGTGTACTTTATGAATATTTGTAATGTACACAACAATATATAATACATTAAAGTTTTCTAGATATCAAGGTGTATTGTTACGGGGCTGATGAGACGTGAGATGTGCGGATCCATGTGCAAGCTTTACTCACAGGCATGGTCAGAAACAGGCATGGGTCAGACAATGGCAAACAGGAATATGGTGGACAAGACACAAGAATAAACCTAGGGCTAGCGAAGGTCAATGAACGGCGAACAGAATCAAAAAAGGGCGAGACTAAAGGGATAAATCCAGGAAACCAGGCAAGGATCAGAAACCGAGAAAACAGACAAGGCAAGACTAGGCTAAGGCAGGGTAAACTAATGAGGGCTCTGTAGTGTAGCTATCAAATGATAAGCGCTAAACAATACTCGGCCGCAGGAAGGGATCAGAGTGAGTGTTAAATAGTGAGTGATATGAAACAGCTGTGTGCACTCATTGTGTGTGTAATCAGTGCAATGAATGATGTGATATGTAGTTTGGGGTGATATGCAACAGTGTGTTGTGCGAGAGTCAATGAAAATGGAAAGGGTGACCTCTGATGGCTAGCAGACAGAAGTTCATGGACCGGATACGTAACAATATATATATATATATATATATAAAAAAGCAGCTTTATATACTAGTAGTGTAATGCTAATGCATTTCCAATGAGCTGAAATACAATTGAAATGTACTTGAAGTACATTAAAACGATACTTCAAATATACTCTAACTGTAGTTCATGAAGTATTAAAAGGACATTTTAAATGTATTTTAAGAAATACACTTAAATTGCACTAAATATATTTAAAGTGGTTCCAATTTAACACAATTTAAATATATTAAATATATTACAAATAGATTGAAATCCAACTTAAGCATATCTTGAAATACGCTTAATATACTTAAAGTTGTTTCAAATTAATACATTTAATATGCACTTAGTATCGTTCATATTAAGTGTGTCTGAAAAAGCACAATTTAAATATATATATTTTTCACCTGGGCAGTGCAAGCTTATGCGGATGATGTAGAAATATCGTCACGAGATGAGAGTGTAATTCATAATATGCTTCTTCATACAGATTGTTGGGATCATAAGGTGGTCTGGTTTGGATATGAAACATACAAAGTGTGCTGCGCTTTATGAAAGACGGAGTGGAGGAAATAGATGGTATAGATCAAAGTCTGACAAACCCCCAGTCTTTGCATTAGCACATAAACCTATCCGTCTATATGAACGTCATGAAACCTATCCTTAACTGGGGCATAAATTCAACGTTAGCGGTGACTGGGAGGAACAGGTTACAGAGCTGTGTCATGAATTTACCTGAAGACTTGCACCGATTGACTCTTCCCCTCTCCCCTAATTAATGACTATCGAGCTATCAGATTGATTGCAATAGCTAAAATTCAACATCTGTTTATGAATGTTTATATTCCACAATGCACACTTTAAACACTGAACGATGAAATGGTAAAGCTAGTGAGAAAATGGCTCTGCCTCAATACAAGCCGAGATATTATTTTCCAGTCGCGCAGAGACGGAGGTCTGGGTGTCCCAAACATTGAATGGATTTATACTGCCTCCAGAACAGGTCATCTTCTTAACATGCTGAATAACGACGATACATCTGTCAGAGAGCTGGCACGTGAGTCACTTTTTCTACGTCTACAGCGGCGCAAAATACTGGCTGCTTCATGCAACGAGCCCCAGTTTCTTGGATTTAAATTAAAACCGAATGGAAAGTTGGACATCAAAACAGCCGGATTTGGAGTACGCTCTGATTGGCAGGATTTAAATGATCTTTGCCAGCGTACAGGACTGCAGCTCTCTTGGCAGGGACCTGACGGAGCGGTAGCGGCTCTTAATGAGAACATAATAACAGACCCGCATATCTCTGCTCTAGCGGTTCTCAACACCTAAAGTACACCTCGTCAACTATCGACCAATAATGTAAGAGCCTCACTTCTTCACCTCAGAAAAACCCAAAATGCCCATCATTGGATGGGCTTGAAACTACAGGGAAAATTAGCACTTCTCCAATCGGCTGACCACTCAGTATCCCACTCTGTTTTGACAAACTTTTCAATCTCAGAGGATATTCTAATTTTTATGATTAAAGCACGACTACAATGTCTTCCAACTATGAACAATCTGTCAATATGGTACCCGTCAAATTACAACTCCTACTGTCTGTTACATCAAAATCAACAGGAAAATGAAACGGTTGCCCACATCTTAAATGGATGTTGTTGTTACAAAGGACTGTATGTGTCCAGACACGATCGCCTGGTTGATTTGATTGTAAAGGACTTGAAAACACTACATAAAGACAGTAAGTTTTACCAGCACACTACTGTTGAATTGAACTGGTTTTATGACAACACATCTGACAGTGACTATTTCAAAAACATTCCAAACACTCCAGACATTGTGATTGTAAACAAGGCTTTGAACTCTGTATCTGTCATTGAGGTTGGCTGTTGTTTTGATCTGTATTTTGATACCTGCTATCTTTCCAAACTGCTGAAATATCAGCCATTGGTTGAAGCCATCCATCAATTTGAATATCACTGTAAGTTAATTACCCTAGTGTTTGGAAGTTTAGGTCATGTGCACAAGAATGTGATTTAAGGTCTGCAGTTGAGTGGATTGCAAAAAAAGAAAGCAAAAAAACTTGCAAAATGTTGTTCAGTTTCAGCCACTATTGGGAGTATGCAAATATGGAAACGAAGATGTTTTGTCTATCCTTGAGTGTTGAATGTTATAAATATAAGGACTTGTGAATGTATGTTAGCCATGTGTACCTGTCATCTTGCAAACTGACTTCCCAAGGTATTTGGATTCCGTTTTTGTTGCTTGTCTTGTGAATCCAAATAAAATAATAAAATGTGTGTGTACCTGGTATTTATCACGTTATGGGGACCAGATGTCCCCACAAGGATAGTAATACTAGTAAATGTTGACCTTGTGGGGACATTTTTGAGGTCCCCATGAAGAAACAAGCTTATAAATCATACAGAATGAGTTTTTTTGAGAAAGTAAAAATGCACAAAGTTTCCTATAAGGAGTAGGTTTAGGGGTAGGGTTGGTGTAGGGCAATAGCACATACAGTTTGTACAGTATAAAAACCATTACGCCTATGGAATGTCCCTATAAAACATGGAAACACAACGCACATGTGTGTGTGCATGCGTGCATGCGACATACACATCCTCTGAACTTATGAAAGAACCAGAATGATGTTTCATGGTACAGAAAAAAAAAGTTGCTTCAGTGACTTTCCCTTATGAGACTGACCCAGCTTAGTCAAACACAGGTATCTACTAAACTTTTTTTGAGTTGTCAAAAAGAGCAATAATATTATCCACCAGTATAAAAAAATGTTTCAGTTATAACATTCTTTGGCCTTCCAAACTTTTTTTTTTTTCACTAACCACTGCTTAAAATGTTCAGGTGATCCAAGTCACAAATGGGAAGAACTGCCACTTAAATGATAACACTTCATTTCATATCACTATTAATGGATTCAACTTTGATACTATAGAGCTCTGAAAGGGCATGAAGCACCTCGTATTAGGATGGAATCGGCCTTGTTAGAGATAAAAGGTAATGCTCAGTGCAGAAAGTAATTGCTTTTTTTGTGAAATCACTTGTTGAATTACAGAGCACAACCAAAAAGTCAAGTCTTTTTTTATGAGCTTCTGGAAGAACCGTGAAAGTAATGAAAATGCTAAAGATCACAATAAAGATCTCCAATTGGCCTGAACTGTTGCACCAGCTGTTAAACCCCTCTAAAAATAATCATCTGAGTGGAGACATATACTTCAATGTGAATTTAATTAATAAGGTTTAGATAGATAGATAGATAGATAGATAGATAGATAGATAGATAGATAGATAGAAAAGAGAAGCACTTGATAATTAGTCAAATGTGCTTGTGATCTAAATTAACCATATGCATATGAAGGGAGACATTTAGACAGTGTTGGGGAAAGTTACTTTTAAAAGTAATGCATTACAATATTGCGTTACTCCCTAAAAAAGTAACGAATTGCGTTACTTAGTTACTTTTTATGGAAAGTAATGTGTTACATTACTTTTTCGTTACTTTTTAAATATGAGCAGGGCTTGATCGTTTTTAAGGTAAGAAGTTCTATTTATAGCAAATGTAAAAGCCCTTTCACACCAAAAAGTGTAATGAATAAATCTCAGGCTGAAAGAAAAGTAAATTCACGTTTGTACAGTAGAACACAGGAGAAGAAGGTTCAACATTCTTCAAAAATAAAAAGAACATTGAAGCACAATTGTTAGTTTATCTAAAGTAATTTTTCCTTATTAGTATGGTTGAACTGGATCAAAGGTCAGCAGCAAAGACATTAGTTAATAAAATGGGATTAGATACATTTGTGTTATTTAACGTATTTAATGATTGCAGGTTTGTGTCATATTCTGAGTTTGCATTTCACTATTTTAATTCATTTTGATGAATACTGTCTTTTTTGAGTGGGATGAATTAATGCACATTCACATTTAGTCTAGAACTACAGTAACATCATCTTCACACAGCCGCACACAACACCTCTGTACTTCCTGATTTCTCCCAATATGGGGACAGGAGACTTGTCAGTCAATAAATGGGAAAACAAAGTAACTGGCGTTACTTTTTTGAAAAAGTAACTCAGATATTTTCTTGTAAATTTAAAAGTAATGTTACTTGAGAAAAGTAATCTGATTACGTAATCTGATTACCCCCAACACTGCATTTAGATATCATAGCCTAAAGCAGAGCTAAAAGGTTAATAATCAGATTATTTTCTGAGACTGACATGAAACATGACAGGGTTTGTGCTGAAGGACACATCTATCAGAATGCCATCACAGACGCGGAATTGTTCAGATATGATAAATAATATGAGACAGGTAAATGGCTCACTGAAATTCCATCTCTGTGGCTTTGTGTAGTACTGAAAGGAGTTTGCGGACATCAGTCAGAGAAGAGAAATGGCTCGTAGCAGCATCGCCTGCCAATAATTAAAATTTTGATGGCATCTGTAGCCAACCATGTCTGTGCAATGTCCAGGATGCTTATGAAAAAGAGCTCACTGCTATGCATGCATCTTTATTATTGCATGGCAAAATATGCAACGTTTCTCTCTGTGCTTCAAAAAAAAAAATCTTTAGACGCAATCGGTTGGATTATTAATCATTCACCAATGGTAAAAAATAAATATACATGTGTTTATGTCAGATACGTAATGCAGTGGACTGTATACATCAAGTCATGTTCCAATCCCTCTTACTCCTCCCTTCCTGTCCAGTCAATAAAAAAACGCCCGGAATAAAATTACACCTAAAATAAATAGACCTAGATCATCAGTATCTAAGCATGAATAAAATGTGAATAATTCAGAAGCACAAAAGTAGTGATTAATACCAGCTTCAAGCCCAGTGAAACTGTTTACACATTCTTGACATGTGAAATTTAACAACTGCATTGAAAGTAATGAAGTAACTGACCACATTTTGCCTTTAGCATTCTTAAGTGTGTGCTGTATGAATGTTCATGGTTCTGAAATCTTTCTGGCCATAGGACTAATGACCCACTGCTTGAAATAACAAGTTTGAAGTAGAAGACTGGGTTTGTGGTCATATTTCCCATATATTGATTCACTGAAGCAGCAGGTTACTGTCAAATATTTTAACTTTTATTGAACAAAGTCACATGTGAACTGCATATGAATTGCTACATATTACTGCACATTTTAAATCTTGTTGAGGTTCCCATAAGAGACATGTCTCTGAATGGGATCAATGGCTATACATATTTTTAAATTCTAATCAACATAATGTGTAAGTAATTGCATCTTAATCTATTTACAGTAAGAATGGAAACTGGCCCATGGATAATGAAATGCATTTCAGGTTATGAGCCTACAAATTGCCTCTAAATTGGCCATTGATTGGACATGTTGCTATGGCAGCATGATGCCAGATCTATTTCAACAAGCACACTCATGTTGCTATCATTATATACCTGAATCTTAGAGCTTTTATATCACTATGTCAAGGTATATCAGCTCATCAGGCTTGTTCATTGAAGGGAGATTGGTCAAATAATCAGCAAAGATGTTTGGAGTAATCATGAAAATTCAGTGGTGCTGTGATTGTGTAATCATTTTAGCCACATGAACGCAGAAACAGAACTAAACAACTGGCCAGACTTACATTAGTTTATGTTAATGCGAACATATTTATTCACACAAAAGATGACGAATGTCAAGGTTCAGACATGAGAACTGTAAATAATGAGTTCTGTATATAAATACAATTAGGTAACTCTAGAGGCGGACAGTAACTAAGTACATTTACTTAAGTATTGTACTTAAGTACACTTTTTGAGTATCGGTACTTTACTTGAGTATTATTTTTTCTGGGAACTTATGACTTTAACTTCACTACTTTTGAAAGACAAATATTGTACTTTTCACTACATTTCTATCAAGATCCTCGATGTAGAAAGTCGTTAGCAGCTTTGAAATTCAGTGGGTGATTTTTTTTCTTCTCTGAAATGTGACTTTCTTTTTTTTCAGACAGTTTATCAGTAATCACTCTTGTGGGGCTACATGAAGAGATTTCCCAGCATTTTTTGAACACTGACCAGCTGCAGATGTGATATTTATTTACAACAATTCAATAATAAGAAGTTAATATTGTGGTTTATATTATACACAATATTGTCTGATTTTGCTAAATTGTGTACATGAAAATATTACCTATAAAGCCACAGAAGAACTGTTGTGCATTTCCTAATAAAACACAAGTACCACGAGAGCGATTAGACAACATTTTTTTTTATTTTTGTTTTGATGTCAGATAAGCCTTGCTGTTTTGCTTTTTTTTTGTTAAAGCAGTGTTTCTGTTGTAAATTTATACAGCTACAGTTGTGTTAAATAAATTTTGTTTTTTACAACAGTTGTGTTGCTGGGTTTTAAAGCAGGTTTGATTTTGTTTCTTCCTTGTCACTCTGTATTTACAGGATTCCACTGTCCACTGACTCACTCTTTTCAAATGTGGATGAATGGTTACACATAGATGTGTGCACACACTGTCATAACTGTGTGAGATCACTACCATCCTGCTTTTGTGGGGGTGGGTAGGGGTGTTAAATATTTATGTATATATATATTTATGGGGTTTTTTTCCCCATAGGTTTTTAACATTCTAAAAGCTCTTTATTTCAAAAACACTAAGCTAGTCAGTGTATTCAGCAGGTGTAATGTATTCTAAATTGCTTCAGAAGTATTGCAAGTATTACATACAACAATAATAAAACAGTGCATTGACATAAAAAATTTAATTTACTTTTGGTACTTAAGTACTTCTAAAAGCAAGTACTTCTGTACTTAAGTAAAAATCTGTCTTTACAAATTTTACTTGTATGGAGTAATTTTGACCAGCGGTACTGTAACTTTCAACTCAGTAATGGAGTAGTCACGTTGTCTGCCTCTGGGTTAACTCCTGCTTGCATACAATATCTGTCCCACTATATGTTTTGTAATATATTGTAAGAATATAAACGCATGATAAAGATGTAAATCATATTATTTTCTTTCACAATAGCACAGTTAAGTGAACATGGTTTGAATTTCTCAAAGTCATTTCTGACGTTTGTTTAAGCATATGTTGTCGTTGTTATCCAGGTCGCCAGGTGCTGGTACTTATACTTCAAACTAAAACCTAATAAAACTGTATAATAATAATAACAACATCTAATGTAAATAACTCTCATTCCATCACTGAGCAATAGCTCAATCTCTTTATTTTCATAATTTATTTTCCATCCTTTTTTTTGCCACATTGAAAATAATTATACTTTATAAAACTGAAGTGCCTATATTATCTTCTCTAAATATATATATTATATATCGAATCTATATATATATATGTTGTATATATATATATATATAACTTATGTAGTATCACTATAATATATATATGTATATATCTATGGATATATATATATATATCTCTCTAGAATATATATATAGGTATATATTAATACCTACTCCATACAGTTACATCTACTTCAGACTCTCGGCCTTCCAAGGTATGCTCACCCGCCCCGAAGGGCACTTCGGAGTGAACACATCATGGCCGCTTTTCCCCGCCTCGGTCTGGGAAGCCTAGGGGTAATTAGATGTTACACCTCTGGCCATCACTTAATATACTGAAGAGAGAAGCTGTAAAGACAGAGGAGTACTGCTGCAGTCTTCGCAATTTTTCATTTGATTCTGAATATTTGTTCCTTTCATGAATTCACAACATTTAACTTTTTAACTTGTACAAGAACAATCATTATTTGTTTCTTTGGTAAAACAACACTTTTCCATAAGCCAATAAGGCCTTTTAAAAGTAATTTGTGTCGGGCAGTTCTGTAACATAGTACTATCAAACCCAATACATCCGTTCTTCAGGCCCACTATCGGCAAAGATGAATTGACCATTAGCCTACAGTGGTCTGGGCAGCCTGGTCTCATGTTTATCCTTAGGGGTAATACGTAACACTTACAAGCACAAAACGTAAATTTGTTTATGTTTTTATTGATGCTAAAACGTACAAAATTTGACTTATTTCAACGTTTAAAATGTACAAATCGCTACGCATTTTTAGCTAAAAAAACGTAACATATTTACGTATCTTTTATATCATTTAGATATATTCGTATCAATGCATTTTTATCATTTTTATCAATAAGCGATTTAGATTTTTATACCCCTTAACCTGCCCCCAAACCTAAACCCACCCATTTTATAGCAAATATGCATTTTTATAATTTTATTAACACGCAATTTAGATTTTTAGACCCCTTAACCTACCCCCAAAACCTAAACCTAACCATTTATAGCGAAATATATATATTCTAAATATATATAGACACACACCAACGCAATTGACCAAAATATGCGGGAAAATAACCACTTTAGTAACAATATAGCATTAAAATAATTTATAGTCGCTAATTCCACTCCTACCTAAACATTTCTGTACAGTATAAGAAAACATGACAGACAGATGAATGCAATTACAATCATTTATTTATTGCAAAATGTCAAAAGCAGTACCAAAAGTAATCCAAATGACTATGCGTTGCACCCGCAGTCCTCTCTGGCTGAATACAGTAGGTTTGTGTGATCCAGTGCAGAATTTATTTTGTTAATCGCTGAAAATATTATCCAGTTAATTTTCCTGATCCACTCCGTGAACTCGTCAAGGAACGCGCGGCGCATCATTCAAACACACCTCACCAGAAACACGGCATGTTGCAATCTGTGACGAATGCAGGCGAGAGTCAATGAGCGTTCGATTATCCTGCCGTAAATCCTGTCGTTTGAAGCGGCAACGTTTGAATTTGTAAAGAGCGCGTCAGTCAGTGCGGGTTTTGCTGCTCACGGTCACTGACTGGACTTGCTGCTCGGGATGGAGAAGAAGATCGCCAAATAAAGGCTTGGATTTGGGTCTGTTCCTCGCAATCATATGGATTCTGAAGATTTTGATTACAGCGCTAATACCTTTTCCATTTCGCATTATGTTTCGGTTTTTGTTTGTTTTTATGTTCTAATTGTCCTTCAACAGCATGTCGGATAAAACGCCTTTTTGTGGCCAATCAAGTACCATTCATTACAAGTAACTGTTACACCGATTGCAGAAATTTTATTTATTTTTAAGTTTAAAGTGAAGTCTTACCTTATGTAGGCATGTTCTTGGAAAACGAGCTGCAGCAGAAACACAACAAATTAAATTTTAAATTTCATGCGTAAACATTATAATCAAGTGAAACCGTAATTCATATGATTAATTAATAATAATAAAATTAATGCCGTGATTTCAATATTCAATATTATAAGGATTCATTTTTAGGTGTCGTCAATACATCAATTTTGTACGTTTAAATGCTGAAAATACGTAAGTATTTGAACGTTTAGGAGAGCTGCAATAACCCCCCAGAGTAAACAGAACAGAATTAACATAAATGTATTGCAGATATTGTTCAAGTTCAATAATTTTATGTACAACATTTTAGAATTAGTCTGATTCAAAAAATAATCAGAAGGCTGAATCCTGACTGACAGAGGAGGAGTTGGGGATGGAGGAGGATAATTAGCTATTGAGCAATGCGAAAACTGCTGATACTACTGCGGGACCTTATATATGAATACTTATGTGTCGTATTCCCATAGGTTGATGGGGATCAGCTGTGAGTCAGCTGATGTGAGCTTGACTAATGTGACCTGCCAGAACTGACGCTAAAGCTTAATTTCTGTCAGGACCACTATCGTCAAAGATGATAGACATTTAGCATACAGTTTGTATTGGCGGTATGGTTCCATTCTGGGCAAGAACTCCCTGCGCATCCATGCAGCCTAGCATGATGAGAGCAGGGAGAGCAGCGATAACCCCCAAAACAAAATTATATACAACTATAACTTAAGAACAAGCATGTTCCCAATACAACTACAGCTTTCAGAACAAGCATGTTCCGAATAACGACCAGATAGCTCTGGGACAAGCGTGTTCCCTACAATACAACTATAACTTAAGAACAAGCATGTTCCCACTACAACTACAGCTTTCAGAACAAGCATGTTTCCGAATAATAACCAGATAGCTCTGGGACAAGCGTGTTCCCGACAATACAACTATAACTTAAGAACAAGCATCTTCCCAATACAACTACAGCTTTCAGAACAAGCATGTTCTGAATAACAACCAGATAGCTCTGGGACAAGCGTGTTCCCAACAATACAGCTATAAATTAAGAGCAAGCATGTTCCCAATACGACCAGGTAGCTTAAGAACAAGCATACCCAATACATCTACAGCTTAAGAACAAGCACACCATATGCTTCTGGGACAAGCTTGTTCCCAACCCATACAGCTTTCACTTAAGAACAAGCATGTTCCCAATATGACCAGGTAGCTTAAGAACAAGCATGTTCCCAATACAACTACAGCTTTTAGAACAACAACAACCAGGTAGCTTAAGAACAAGCATAATTTCCATATGCCTAGACCTCTGAGACAGCATGTTCCCATGACTACACTTTTAAACTGCATTTCCAATAACAACAATAGCTCTGGGACAAACGTGTTCATGACAATACCACTATAACTTAACAAGCATGTTCCCAATACCAACCAAGCATGTTTCCAATACGACTAGACAGAACAAGCGTCTCTGATTCAGGACTCAATCAACACTGAACACTGCTTGCCTATGAAACTGAAATGCGGCCTTCTGGTTCGGAGGCACATTCAAGGTAGGTTCTCGGTACATTTCGGAATCCAAATTGTGCTTCATTCTTCCTCCTGATATACCTCATCTTGGTCGTAGTAAAGCAGAATATATGTATCTCGTTTTGCTGCCTTGATACCCAACAATCCGTGTGTCTATCCTGTATGGTTAACAAATGTTATTGCATATTCGCTTAGTTATCACCGAAGCTCGTTATATTTTGTTGTAGATCATTGAACGTTAAGCTGCCTCAGAAGCATGTCTGATATCAGTTTAATGAGTTACCTTCATGAACAAACACTGCCTGTGACGTCATTAGCTGATTTTCTGAGGTTTGCGGATGCAGACGATTTCAACTGAACAATGACCGTTTACCAATTTCTCTTGGAGCTGCGCCGCAGCAGAAATTATTCCTAGTTTAAAGGGGACATAACACACACACAGTTTTGGGCAATCTTATGATAATCTTGAATACCTATATTGTAGTATTGCATCATTCATATCTCCGAAGAGTCTTCAGTTTTATCAGATTTATAAAAGAAAGATACAGCTTGCGATTCTCTCCGAAAACAGCCAAGCTCCTGGAGGCGAGTCGTGGGTGGGGCCGAGAGCACTTACACTTACTAACAATCACAGACATATGATGCAGTTTTACAGCAGTTCTTATATGACCGGGATCTTTGATCACTGGGGCTTCTCCATCTTCCAGACACTGCAAATCCAGTGTCAGAATATACCTTGCTATAAAACATTCATCACCGAAATGACGGGAACAAACAAACACGCTTGAAAAACTCCGTTGCTGCCCCGGAAAAACAAATTGCATCCACTGTTCACATAACACTGAATAAGGTTCTCTTTTCCTCACATCCAAAAACACACTCTTTAGAGATATTAGGTTTGTTTGACTTGATGCTGCACCGCAAAGATCGGCTGCCACCTGTCAATGCATTCTGGTTACATTAAAATACTTTTGTCCAACTTTGATCAACGCTGCAAGGCCCTGCCCTAATAAAAAAACAACGATCACATGTGCATTCAAAGTACCGCGAGAGCAAACGGGACCAGTCGCCTAGGTCAGGCACTGCAAAAGCCTTGATGATGACACACTTTATTCTCATTGGTTAGATTCTGTGATGACAAGCACGATGTTTGTTGCATGCTTATTCTAACAATTCAATTCCAATACTCACAAATCTGTGTTTATATAACAGTAAAAGCATTTTTAGGTAGTCGCACTGTTATTTTGAGTCACGTTTCAAAAACACTGATGAAAGCATAAACACCCCCACTTAATTGGTATTTAAATAGCATATGTTAATGTTTAACTTATTTATGAACAGATGGCGCTGTATTAAGCAGTATAAAAAGTATTTCTGTTGCTTTATGAAACATCTGTGTATTTGACAAATGTTGCATTTAATTCACTTCATCTGTGAATGTATGCAAACACTGCGAGAGCATCATTACCAGGAGCAGAAAGTGTCTGACTTGACGTCTCCGCTTTAATTCCGCCCCCGACTGCAAGCAGCTACTCTCTCCAGCCGGAGGCAGGTTAGTAGCTCGAACAAGTACTGCTGCGCTGCCGAAGACTTCCGTAACCATGAAAGAGCTCTCGCTCGGGTCGCTGAGTGCGCGCACGCGCATACGAATCCAACTCTTAATTAACAGTGTAAATAACTAAAAATGCCTGAAATGACATACCACCCCCGTTAGCTCAGCATATTGCGACACAAGCTGTGCCAGTTACAACAATAAGTACAAACCATTAGAACGAGCGAAGCATTTAACTGAAAACTTAATGAGCCCAAGCAACATAGATAGCCTTAGCAACACACATGTTGCAGATAACCTGAGAGCATTAAATGGGACTTAGCTTGTGAAGACGTTCGAGAGAGTGAAACATAGCAGCTGTGAAGTGGAAGCTTGATCTCTTGATATCCTTCTTGGGGATGAAGTTCCCATCTGACTTGTTCGTGAGTCAGTCACATAACTTGTGGAGTTCAGTGACCTGCCAGAACTGACGCTACGCTAGATTTCTGTAACATATTACTATCAAACACAATACATTCAACTTTTACAGGATTTTCAATCAACCATCATGTATTTCACATCACCATAACATTCACGAGACATTAATCTAATTTTTAGACTGTCACAAATGAATATAGCATTTTGTTTCATGCAATCCTCGTGTTTTGCATGTACGGCGCCATTGTGTCTCGAACTCACGCATGTTTACACCGCCATTTTGGTTCTAGATAACTTCCAGTTGCAAACGCACATTTAACTCACTTAAATTTTCTCATCAAATAACAATCAACATTATAAACTCTTTATAAACATCCATGAACACTTTTCACATATATATTTCCTCAGGTTTCACTTCACATTCGCATATTTGTCTCTCTTATGTCTAATACATAACTCATTACTAAATGCGTATTAATAAACAGTTTTACTCAATAACCCAACAAAACACATACTTCTTTGAAACACAGTGTTTTACATTAGTTTCAACCAGTTTTTGAATCAGTTTTGCTCACCTGTAATATAATGAAAAGAGACGCTGTAAGACAGAGGAGTACTGGCTGCAGTCTTTGGCAATATTTAATTGATTCTGACTCGCCCGCTGCATTACCTTGAAACAATAGCGTTAAGCACCCTCTTCAGGCGGAAAGCATAACAGCAACAAAGCATTCTTTTCCACTCAGTGAACTGATGAATGAAAATGAAGATAATGAATTTACACCAATTTATATAACATAATTAATGTTTTTAAGGCACAAATACCACCCAACATTTTAAGAGGTTTCTTTTTTTCTCTACTCATATAGACATATGCATTTTAAGCACATTCATTTTTACCACACCCTACACTCTCCCCTACTTTCTTAGATGGCTCCTGACATCTGAATTACCTCTGACACTCATTATTTTTACTTTAATCTTCCTTTTTTTCAAAACACTACCTCAGTAACCATTAGGACACCAATGACAGCAGGGATGAGGAGTAAGGAGTATTTTCATGTGGGATGTATTGCGGTGTAGACCAAACTTGATTATCTCACCTATTGCTGGATCATCTCGTTGTGCAGCTTTGATGTTTTCGGGGGTGACCGGGTAGATACTGCCCTTGGTGCATATGACCCCTTCCTTTGGACTGTTGAGCTCTAAGGCGGCAACCAAAGGAACATCACTGTCAGCCACAGCTTTACTACCCTGCCAAACAGCAGACACAGTTTCAGGTGATAATACTTCTGTGTGTTCGCCCATGACTTCTGTCAATTTCAGGGGGTGTCTTGACAGTGTATCGGCATTAACATTGGCTTTACCAGGTCTGTATCGGATCTCGAAGTGAAAATCCGCTAATTCACCCACCCAGCGCTGCCCTACTACATTCAACCTTGCTGTGCTGAGGACATATGTAATATGTGGATTATTATCGGTGTAAACTGTGAATGCTAGAGCATAGTAGAGATAGTCTCTAAACTTATCACTGTAGCGTCTGGACCAATCAAACACACGATTTTTCATTTGATTTAACAAATTAGTTATTCATTAGATTAACAAATCGTCACAGACCCCTCACCCAATAAACTGGGTGCCAGGATGTCTGCAAACGACACCAGGCCCCCCTGGTCCCCATGGCAACTAATGCTGATATCACTGGTTTTATGGCCCAAAGGAATGTGAGTAGCGAACATCACTACCTTTTTCATAGGAAGAGACACTATGCACAGTAGAAATGGACTCTTCTCGAATTAATCCATAGGAAAACCTTTCTTTGAATGAACACACATATCCTTCAGGTCATTGTGTATGTTGTCGTTATATTTGTATACTGTTTATGCCAGCTTGTGATGGAACCACTCGTTTCTGTCATCTTACCTATATGTAATCCTACCATGTTTAGTATCTATGAATTAGTCTTCTGATGATCTAAACGAGAGTGTATATTATATGTTGGTACATAGGCAATATATTAGTGTCCTGAGAATCTTTAGTAATTTCGATTCAAGTTCCATATGCAAATTACCATTCTTCCACACAAAGAGCCATAAAAACTCCCCATAGTTCCAAACTCCCAAACTCCCGCTTGGGATTTCAGCCTTTCTCATTGAACAAGCCCATCCTGAGAGACGTGAATCTTCTCAGACCTTAAAGGCCTCACATCAGTGACCCGCCCCTAGTCGGTGGTTCTGTTAGGTTTATTGAGAAGATGTGAGCTACAATGCTCCAGGACACCCTAAGTTTGTGCCAGGCTTCTGCCTTGACTTTCCATTCACCGGGATTCTCTGTCTCAAACTGGTTCTTTTTTTCATCAACCAACTTCAGCAAAGATCAACTTTGAACCTTCAGATTGCATCAAGCCTCCCTTTCAGACAGACGAGACGTGCAAGTATTCAAACTGAGTCTTATTAATTGGTACATTAGGTATCATTTGCACCTTTTTTCAAAGGTGTGTTTGAACTAAGAATCTATGTTTCCTCCAGGATGTAAATCTGCTGAATATCAAATGGTACCATAACTTCATTCCTTATTTCTCTCCTCTTTCCTGCTTAAGCTTTACCCCTGTCTAATAATAACCAACTGTATGTTGTGTGTGTGTTGTGTGTGGTGTGTGTATGTTATACCAGTTTAAGTGTTTATGTAGTATGTTTGACTAGTTTAAGTGTTTATGTAGTTAATAGTCTTACTTGTATCACACTTGACGTGTTCATTGTTTACTCATAATCGGAGTCAATAATCATGCAGATTTACTTTACAAACTTATAGAATTGTACAGTAAGTAGGTTATTTCCTTTAACCAGGAAATTACCGTTCTTAGAATTGACAAGACAGTTGAACCTGAGAGCTCAGCTAAATATCTACAGCGGATCGAAAATATTCATAATTAATTATAACTATTTATGATTAAACTTATTTCCCAATTTCCCCATGACGGATTCGCTACACAGCTGTTCCCCATAGAGATAGCTTAACACCTCTGTACGTACTTGCATTTACCTTCTGTCTCTCGCTCTCTGATGTTCCCACAAGTGTGCCAATATGTCGCAGACATTCCACAGACATCCAGCCCTGCCAGCTCACCAGGACCACCTGGAAACCCAGCAGAGCACTGTAATGGACATCCTTCAGCTCAAAGCAGCCAACGACCTGCAATGGCAACGAAAGGACAGCGAGACTGTCGACACCGTGAACACCTGACACCCGCCTGAACCCCATGACTTGACCATCATCATCCTCTCCTCGGCCCACACCCTCAAGGGCCTCAGACAGGAGGTAAATGAGTTGAAACTGCAAGTCACAGAGTTCTACAGATAACTGACACCTGCTCAACGAGAGAAAGCACAGAACGGATGCAAGGAACCTGACAGAATGGTGCAACAGAAGGAAATCACCAGTCTTCAGGAGGCTCTAACAGCTGCTAGACACCAAGCGCCGCTTGAAAAAGCCATCAGACAGGACTTGAAAGGAGAACTGTTTCACACAAAGTCACTATTAAAAATAACATATTTGGAACTAAATGAGAGAGACACCAGATTTAAGGCCTTAGAAGGCCATCGGCATGGAGTCAGAGCTGAGGTCCAAACCCTGACTTGGCAATTAAAGAGGAGCTTGACATGGTTCAGAAAGGATTGAAACAGTCCTACCGACTGCGCATAGAATTAAGCAAAAGACAGCCGTCTGAACATCACGTCGCCAGCAGTGCAAACCCTCCACGCCTATGCACAGCTACGAAAGGGGGGAAATGGAGCCAAAGCCTTCTGCTTGACACTACACAAGTCAGCCCCCTGAAAACCACTAAAACCTCTGCAGAAGAAAAAAAAAGTTTACTTCAGTGAACCGAACAACGCATGTGAATTGCCACCTGCCAGCAGCCGAGGTGATTCAATGTCCAAATGACTGGAAATGCTTGCAGACCACAAGGGCAACAGTCAGTGAAAACACAAACATAACTTCCCCTGCAATCAGGCCCAGACCCCCCTAAGCCACGATTCCGAACCTGCAATGGGGGGGGGGGTGGGCGCGCCCACTGTTCACACGTCACCAATCAGCAGCCACAAGGGGGTGGGGCCAGGACCTTTCCAGAGGATCACTGCAGAAACACACACCGTGTGACCCCACAGACCACAACGAGCTGGCCAGAGACAACACATATGGCAACCTAAATACTGCAGAATCCTGAGGACATCAAAGGACCTGCTCCTGACCTCACGAACAGTGTAAACATCCATCACAAAGGAATTCTCAGACCCATATTCTGAACATGAACGGATCACCCTAACTGGCTGATTCCGACTTCACAACTCTGAATCCAAAGCGGGCACCAGAAGGCATCCAGCATTTCCACAATGCAAAACCCTTCTACAGAAGCCCCTAGCCAGAAGAGGACAGAGCCATCACCATGGCAACAGACCCAGGTTCCACACCAACGACGGGGAAAAGCCATGGAAAAGGCGTCCTCATCCTGCAAACACCACGGTATTTCCAACAGCAGTCCACCACAACATCCTCCCCCACACCCTTCACACAGGTGCCGAACGGAGGCTACACAAGGACAGCTTGACACGCCTACTTCTGGGTTACAGGATCTGCTGACACTTGCAAAAGAGCTCCTTGTACAAAACTCAACTGAGGAGTACTGAGGAGGACAAACTTCTGACTCCTTGCCTGCTGCATCACAGTATCAGGCCCCTCCAAGGGAGGAGCATACCTTGAAACCGGTCGACACCCCTAGATGCAGCCAGACAACGTTGGATTGAGCACGGGCCCACATGCCCAACAGCGAAACCTCAACCAACACAACAGAACTAAGAATCTGATGTTTCCTTCGGGCTGTAAATCTGCTGAATATGCAAATGGTTCAAGTTCATGTTCTTATTTCTCTTCTCTTTACTGCGTAAGCTTGAACCCTTTCCTATACAAACTGTATGCATGTGTGTGTATACGTGTATGTTAGACTAGTTTCAGTGTTTATGTAGTATGTTAGACTAGTTTAAGTGTTTATGTAGTTAATAAAGTCTTGTATCACACTTTACGTTGTTCATTGTTTGCTCATAACTGGAGTCCCTTAATCATGCAGATTTATGCTACAAGCTCTTTGTAGAATTGTACAGTAAACCAGGAAATTAACGTTCTTAGAATTGACAGTTGACCCTGAGAGGTCAAGTAAATACTTACAGCGGATCTAAATATTTATAATTAATTATAACTAGTTATGATTAATTATTCATATTTCCCCTTGAGCTGATTCGTTACATCACAGATGGCCCATTTGAGTGTCAGGAATTCCAGTTTACCCGAGTGTAGGTGGTAGTTCTTTTCCACTGGGGTTAACGTGCGGGACCCATATCCGATGACACAGAATTTATTGCCCTGTTGCTGATAAACCCTTGTAATACAAAGGGTAGGTCAAAATTTGGGTAAGCTAACACTGGCGGGCTTGTCAACAAATTTGGAAACAACACTCTGATGTACTGCAGTCCAAACGACTGGGGTTCTGAAGCTAAGTTGCCCTTTTTCGCTATTTCTTAGTGCACCTCGACGACTGAAAACGCACCCACTTGTATAATCCCCATGAAGTGTTAAAGGCAGTGACATGTCTAGAGTCCTCACTCACAAATCCCTGATGATATGCGCTTCCCTGATCCAGAATGGAAAACCAAGAATTTCCCCCAAGGCTGTCTAACAGATCTTGAATTCTGGGAAGGGGAAGTCGATCAGGGATGGTCTTACGGTTAAGATCTCGAAAAGCGACACACAAGTGCAAGCTGCTGTCTTTCATTCGAACGCATACCACTGGTGACAAATATGATGAGGATGACTTCTTGATTCAACCTCTGTTCAACAGGTTTTGCACATAGTCTTTGACCTCCTTATAAAGTGGTTTTAGGATGGCATTATAACACCTCTGGACTGGTGTGTTATCTGATAGACGGATTTTCAGCTGAAGATCAGGAATACACCCGACATCTCTCTCATCCTGAGCAAACACATCTGATTCCTCAAACAACATTTTTCTTACAATATCTTATTCCTGTTTATTGAGGTGTTCAAGATCAACAGGTGGGTGCCATTTTTCTCCAACTCTCCTCTCTTGATGTTCTTCTCTTTTACAGATATCCTCTGCTGACGTGAGCTGGGATGAACACAAAAGTGCACCATTGATCTGCTTATCTGAATGCTGAACGCTGGAGGACGGGCATACTGGTCTTATTTCGCTGATGGGTTCGATATTACCTAACACAAGTCTCTGAGGTAGGTAAATGTTATGGTTTGTGGAATTTTGAACTGGAATTTTCACTGTCTTTGAGGCACCAGGAGGCACATTTACAACAGCAGGAAACAACTCCAACCCTTCTGGGATGAAACTTCCTGACGCTGGCTCAAACATCATGGTTCCACCCTTGTGCCATGCTTTTACTCGACATCTTACCTCTAGGACTTGACCACAGGGGATGGTGACGCCGAGCTTTCCAGTCTTTACTTTACAGCTTGCAGTACATTCTTGGCAGGAGTTCACTGTGGACACCAAGGTTTCAGTGGCATCTTTGTGCATCTGCAAGGCCTCAGACAGAAGATCAATTAGGCTGATGTTATTTGCACAACCATTATTCTCCCTTATAATCTCCTCAATTACATTGAAATCTAGCAGTGGACAGTCCATGCAATTTTGACTCACCAAAAGGGGTACTTGGATAGCGATTTTGTTTTGTTTGCCACTTGAGATTTCTAATAAAACCTCAACCCATTCATCAAAGGTTATGGCTGCCCCATTTGCTGCAGTGACGTGAAGCTGGCTATCCGCTAGTAGAGATTTGAACGGTTGAATTTCGATGTTTGGTAAGTATTGCTTCAGTCACACCCATCCAACAATACTGACCTGGGCTCCACTGTCCAAAAGCATTTGAGCCCAGACACCATTTAAATGGCAAGTTATCATGCAGCGACTGCCAATCAGTTGTGCAACACGTTTCTCTACAGTCTCACTCGCTCTGTTGGATGTGTTTTGGGTTACAGGTCCCTCACCTCTGGAAGCACGGGGAGTAGTTTGGGACACAAGATCTTCTGTGGTCACTGGTGGTCCCTGCCCAGTGACCTCTTCTCTTTTAACGCTCTACTTTTCATGAGACAGCCCACAGCTCGGTACCCTGCTTGACCACACACACGAAACAGTGAGTACACACTTCAACATTTTGGGATATGCACTCTTTGCATTTACCCTTCGCTTCTGATTTTGGTTGTTGGGCACTTGCTGCGACTATTTTTGTTTGCTGTTGAACACCAGGGCCCATGGACATGACAACTTTCTCTAGGTTCTTGGTCAACGCAGATACTTGTGCAGAAAGCTCATGAATGGCATCACGATTGGCTTTAACTTCTGCATGACTCGGGGGGAGCATATTGCTCATTCACATCATCCTGCTGTGTGACACTGGCAATTGTGACTCTGGGTTTGTATGTGTGACCTATTCGTTTTTGCCTTTCAGATTCCTCACTAACAGACTGTGTAATCAGTTCTAGAATCTGATCATCTGTGGTTGTCTGTGTCGCTATTGCTGCTTTAATGTCCAAATTAGAGCTAAATTTTTTTAGTTAATTTTGAACTCTCCACATGGCAAATAGGATGCAACATCAGAGAATTTGATCAGATCAGTCATTTGTTCAGACACTCTAGGCAGTGGAACAGTTTGTTCAGCTCTTGCATGTGACGTCAGACCTGTAGTTTGTGCTACCTGCATCTTGGCAGCTACTGATGTCGATGCAGATTATGATACCAGTCCCACAGTCACTTCGTTTTCTTCGACGTTGGAAGCGAAACCTTGTTCCGTAGCAGTCAACTCACGAACGAGGTCATGAAGGGTCAGCAAGCGGGCCATTTCTTGGTCCTCTAAACTCTGCAGTTGTTCTCCTCGCATGAAATCAATGATGAAGTCGTAGAGTTCCACTTCTGTTGCATCCACACCTGGGACCATCTCTCCTTCCTCTTCCGCGGAACACAGGGCTACTTTATAGAGTGCTTTGCAGTTCGAAGAACTGACCAGCAGGTGGAGCTGCTTCTCGATCTCCCACCGTAGTTCTCGAAGACTATATATTCACGCATACATTCAGGTGCATCTCAATAAATTAGAATGTTGTGGAAAAGTTCATTTTTTCAGTAATTCAACTCAAATTGTGAAACTTTTGTTTTAATAAATTCAATGCACACAGACTGAATTAGTTTTAAGTCTTTGGGTTCTTTTAATTGTGATGATTTGGCTCACATTTAACAAAAACCCACCAATTCAGCAAATTAGAATATGGTGACATGCCATCAGCTAATCAACTCAAAACACCTGCAAATATTTCCTGAGCCTTCAAATGGTCTCTCATTTTTGGTTCACAGGCTACACAATCATGGGGAAGACTGCTGCTCTGACAGTTGACCAGAAGACAATCAATGACACCCTTCAAAGAGGGTAAGCCAAGAGCTGATGTTACCGAGAGTCTGTATCCAAGCATGGTACGAGAAAGTTGAGTGGAACGGAAAATTGTGAAAAAAAGATGCACAAACACAACCGAGAGAACCCAGCCTATGAGGATTGTCAAGCAAATCGGGGGGGGATTCCAGAATTATGAGTGTAACTTCACAAGAAACTGGACTGAGTCTGGGTCAGGCTCAAGAGCCCACACACACCTACTTTCAAGGAATTTTGGCTACAGTTGTCGTATTCCTCTTGTACTGAACCACAGACAACGTCAGAGGAGGTCTTACCTTGTCTAAGGAGAAGAAGAACTGGACTGTTACCCAGTGGTCCAAAGTCCCTCTTTTCAGATGCGAGCAAGTTTTGTATTTCACTTGGAAACCAAGGTCCTAGAGTCTGGAAGGGTGAGAAGCTCATAGCCCAAGTTGCTTTAAGTCCAGTGTTAAGTTTCCACAGTCCTGTGATGATTTGGGGTGTCATCTGCTGGTGTTGGTCCATTCTGTTTTTTGAAAACCAACGTCACTGCACCCGTTTACCAAGAATTTTTGGAGCACTTCATGCTTCCTTCTGCTGCCAGCTTTTTGAAGATGCGATTTCATTTTCCAGCAGGATTTGGCACCTGCCCACTCTGCCAAAAGCACCAAAAGTTGGTTAATTACCATGGTGTTGGTGTGCTTGACTTGCCAGCAAACTCACCAGACCTGAACCATAGAGAATCGATGGGTATTGTTAAGAGGAAAATGAGAAACAAGAGACCAAACAATGCAGATGATCCGAAGGCCACTGTCAAAGAAACCTGGGCTTTCATTCCACCTCAGCAGTGCCACAAACTGATTACTTCCATGCCACGCCGAATTGAGGCAATAATTAAAGCAAAAGGAGCCCCTACCAAGTATTGGTACATTAAAATAAATGAACATACTTTCCAGAAGGCCAACACTTCACTACAAATGTTTTTTTTATTGGTCTTATGAAGTATTCCTAATTTGTTGAGATAGTGAATTGGTGGTTTTTTTGTTAAATGTGAGCCAAATCATCACAATTAAAAGAACCAAAGACTTAAGCTACTTCAGTCTGTTGTAGCATTGAATTTATTTAAGACACGAGTTTCACAATTTGAATTGAATTACTGAAATAAATTAACTTTTCCACAACTTTCTAATTTATGAATGCCCTGTACATTTATGCATATATATATATATATATATATCTCTATATATATATATATATATTTAATTTACTTATTTAAAAAAAATAATAATCCTTGAAAGTACATTTTTTACTAAATCTTAGCTGCTTACAGCACGTTTCATGGCATTTTCACAAATAAAATGTACAGAGATGGTGTGTTAAGTTTTCTCTGAATCAGTTAAACGTGACTGTGGAAATTTGATTGGTTGTTGTATGGCAGCAGTTCAGAACTGAAATGTTCTGTGAGTAGCCCTAAAGGTTACTGCTCTTTCTCTTTTGAAAGTAGTGTAACCCTACTCTAAATCCTACTATAAACCCTAACTGATAGTTAAAATAGTAAGATAAAAACACATTTACTGAAGCAACCATGATGCTTGAACGCTCTGCTTCACAAGGGCAACACTGTACCAGATGAGCTACAAGTTTACAACATCAGAAAAGGCATACATATGAAGCAATGTCAAACTGTATTTGTTTACAAATCATGCACTATGGTGAAAATGTTGGAGGTCATAACATAGGTCTTATTAACCAATCTGCCCTTGTAAGCATAACTAAAAAGTCAAAAGAAATCAAATTTGTTGCAATTTACTGACACTCCAGTATTTATACTCCAACTCCAACTTTATAAAGCACCTAGAAAACAACTAAGTTGACCAAAGTGATGTACAGCAAGTTTAATTAAAATAATATAATAGCAAATACAAAGGTGTAACTTTGGTTTGAGAAGTGGGGGGACACAAAATGGGGGAAAATATTTTCGATTTGAATCCCATTTCCTGCATGTACATACATTTAGGGACTATGGTGATACAAAATCCAGGAAATAATTAAGTTGATTAATGATCAATTCTGCCAAAAAGAATAGTAAGATACTAAACTATGTATAAGAAAAATAAGTCTTACTTTCTTTATTGTTTAATAGGGGCCAATCGCCAAGATTTGAGTGAATCATTTTATAAAGTTGAACATTTTCAACATGAATGTTTTGAAAAATGTTTAAATAATGTGAGACTCAATTTCCACTGTTAACAACCTTTATTTCAAACTACCTGCTGTACCTGAACTATTAAATACTCATTGTCAAGGACAGAAAGGTTCCGACATCCTTGTTTACCCAACTCCTGAGGCATTTCTGCTTAGGCCTACCCCCTCTCTTCCACTTAGACTGCACCTTTTTCCATTAAAGGACAATAGTTGCCCCCTAAATTGACTTTCCAATGCATTTTTTTATCTTTATAAGTAGAATATTAATGTTTAAAAAAAAAAAAGTTCTATAGATTAATATGCAATGATGATAAAAAAGTGAAAAGTTATTATTTTACTAAAACCGCCAGTAGGTGGCGGTACGTCACTGTCTTAATGCGTGAGTCATCGAGTCATTTGTTCATTCAGTAACTAAGCAAGTGGGTGTATTTATAAATGAATCATTGAATCAATGACTTTCGCGAACGATTCGTTCACGAAACACACAAAACTCAGCATTTTGTTCACGTACCCCCTCTGTCGCCTCACATACCCCAGTTTGGGAACCAGTGTTCTACATTAAATATTTAGCTAACAACAGTCTGTTACCTAGCAACAGTGTATTTACCGTAGCTCGTCAATGTAGGCTACACATTAACAGGTGTAGCAGAAAATAGGATTATTCTGCCCTGAGATACTTTACTGAATCAACCAACTCACATCTCCTTTCTTTTCATCCATGATGACATTAAAGTCATCTGTTGCTGCTTCTGGCATTTCATCGCTGACTGTGCCGCAACCGTGATACCTGCTCATTAGAACTTTCAGGGAGCTATTTTTACAGTGTGCACGTGACGTTCCTGGACGCGGTCGCGTGCGTCTGTTCCCTGCTCGGTCCTGCTCCTCCGTGGCGATGATGGCGTGTGATTAAAAAAAATCATAACAAACAAATTTGAAAGTGGGGGGGGGGGACACAAATGTGATTTTGAAAAGTGGGGGGGACATGTCCCCTGTCCCCAGTGGAAATTACGCCCCAGAGCAAATAATAAATAATCATGAAAAAAAACATCAGTACACAACATACAAGACAGACCCAAAAGGGTAACTACAGCTACAATACCTCAGCACTCATCCCTGATCAAAGGCTAATGAAAAACAAAATATGTTTTTAACTGCTTCTTAAATTCATTAAGAGAAGATAATTGTCACAAAGACACTGGCAAACTGTTCGAAAGCCTTGGGGCAACTACGGCAAATGCGTGGTCACCTCTGAACTTTAATTTTGATCGAGGAGCATGTAGGAGATTTTGTCCATTAGATCGTAATGATTTATTTGATTCTTGAACATGAATAAGATCAGCAATATATGGAGGGGCTATACCATGCAGGGATTTAAAAACAAAGATTAAAATCTTAAAATTAATTCTATAAGTACTGGTAACCAATGATCTCAAAACATGGGTAATGTGGTCATACTTCCGAGTACCTGTCAGTAGTCTTGCGGCTGAATTTTTAACCATTTGTAATCTGTCCAAAAGTTTTGTTTGAGTACCGTGATAGAGTGAGTTGGGGCCATAATTAATCGAGGGAACAAAAAAAAAAAAAAACAAAAAATAAAAACATGAATAAGCTCTCCAAGTCTAATCCATAAACGTGCTAAGAAAGGCTTGATCTCACTAATAATTCTTAATTGGTAGAAGCTAGCTTTGACAACTTCACTTATTTGAGAGTTAAGTTTTAAATCATTGTCACAGATCAGACCCAAATTTTTTACTTGATGTTTCCTAAAAGGGCTTAATGTTCCCAAGTTAACTCCAGCCATATCGCTCATTTCAGAGGGACCAAATATAATGATCTCTGTTTTCGATTCATTAAGACTCAGAAAGTTAGCAGACATCCAAGACTTCACCTCATCTACACAGGCCAACAAATGCCCCAAGGCACTGGAAGAATTTGGGTTAAATGACAAATACAACTGAGTGTCATCACCATAAGAATGAAATGACACACCATATTTATCCAAAATCAATCCTAACAGTAGCATATACAGAGAAAAGAAAAAAGGTGCTAAAATAGAGCCTTGCAGGACACCACAATAAATGGGTGCCAATGCCGAAACAACAATAATTGCCTGAAAATCAGGCAATACTGATACTGTTTAAAATGTAACCAACAATATTAACTTCTTGTTTACTTCTATAAAATATCACATTTGGAATCATACATATTCAGAAAAAACACTCTTGCTTCTGTAATATTGATTAACGATATCATTCACTCTACACAATGCTGGTTTTGTTTCAACCCAACTTTGGGTCAAAGATTTACTCACCCTACGTTGTTACATTTTTTTTAATTACATCTTTTAATTGAAAAGTTGTGTTAGCCATATTTGCCCAAAAGTTGGGTTGAAACAACCCAGCATTTTTTTAGAGTGTATGATTTAAGTAAAATAAACATTAATAAACATTAGCATACACTAAAAAAATTAAATAAAAAAATCTTTTTTATCCTCAATGTAATTTTGGAAGCATTGTAACTGCAATTATGCAGACACATTGCAAAGTCTTTATGTTTGCCAGAGTGACATATACGACCCACACGTTGGGTGTGTTGGTACTGTATATATACACTGAACAAAATTATTAACTCAACATTTTTGTTTTTGCCCCCATTTTTTCATGAGCTGAATTCAAAGATCTAAGATTTTTTCTATGTACACAAAAGGCCGATTTCTCTCAAATATTGTTCACAAATCTGTCTAAATCTGTGTTAGTGAGCACTTCTCCTTTGCCGAGATAATCCTTCCACCTTAAAGGTGTGGCATATCAAGATGTTGATTGGACAGCATGATTATTGCACAGTTGTGCCTTAGGCTTGGCCACAATAAAAGGCCCCTCTAAAATGTGCATTTTTAATCCCCACAGACACAATTCCAAGATGTCCAAGTTTTGAGGAGCGTGCTTGGGCATGCTGACTGCAGGAATTGCCACCAGAGCATTTGCCCCATTAAAAACAAAACCAATTTTTTTTTTGAATGTTAATTTCTCTACCATGAGTCGTCTCCAAAGGCGTTTCAGAGAATTGGGCAGTACATCCAACCGGCCTCACAACCACAGACCATGTGTAACCACACTAGCCCAGGACCTCCACATCCAGCATCTTCACCTCCAAGATTGTCTGAGACCAGCTACCCGGACAGCTGCTGCAACAATCGGTTTGCATAACCCAAGAATTTCTGCACAAACTGTCAGAAACCGTCTCAGTGAAGCTCCTCTGCATGCTCGTCGTCCTCATCGGGGTCTCGACCTTACTGCAGTTCGTCGTCGTAACCGACTTGAGTGTGCAAATGCTCACATTCGAGTTCACACCAGATACTGACTGTTTTTCGGACCCCCCAATACAGTAAAACTGACATTTTAGAGTGGCCTTTTATTGTGGCAAGCCTAAGGCACACCTGTGCAATAGTCATGCTTTCTAATCAGCATCTTGATATGCTACACTTGTGAGGTGGATGGATTATCTTGGCAAAGTAGAAGTGCTCACTAACACAGATTTAGTTTTGTGAACAATATTTGAGAGAAATAGGCCTTTTGTGTACATAGAAAAAGTCTTAGATCTTTGAGTTCAGCTCATGGAAAATGGGGGCAAAAACAAAAGTGTTGCGTTTATAATTTTGTTCAGTGTATATATATGTGTGTGTGTGTGTGTGTGTTTTGTGTGTGGGGAGTGGCTAGTTAACCATATTTTGGGGACAAATTTGTAGGGATAAGGGTTAGGGTTGGGGTGTGGGTTATGATTAGCTTATACAATCTATAGCTGTATGTAAAATCAATAGGAGTCTATGTAATGTCCCCATTTAGATAGCTAAGTAAACGTGTATGTGTGTGTGTGTGTGTGTGTGTGTGTGTATGTGATGTATGTACCTGATCTGACTCTTTAAACAATATTATTGGTATAACATAAGTAGTCTAATTACATATGCAACTTCTTACAACTTCAAAATTTAGTGGCAAAATGTTGTATATAACACTTTGATAGTAAATTTCTAACAATGCAGCAGTGTACATTTTTATTGGGTGAGAGATCCATCATGTGAGGGCATAATTACAACTAAAATTGTATTGTCCGCTATACTCCCATGTAGCCCCTCATTTGTCATCCGCAGGAGCACAGCAGATCCTGGACCCTGAAAATGGCATCTGACTTTGTCTGGCTTTCTGACCTCTCAGCTTTTACAGAAGCATAAATCATAGATGACTGCTCTTCTTTTCTACACATTACGCACAGAACAACAGCCACCACATACACATGCTAGAAGCAAACCGATACAAGCACCTTAGTATCCTGGTCGATCCATCCAAGACCCTTAGCCTCTGCTGCAGAGGAAATTAAAATGGACACATCACAACATTAGTCTAATTGGATACTGCATGGCTTAAAAAAGGTAGCAATTGTACATTGCAAATCATGGACTATATAAAGCTTTCATTCAAGTTAAATGGTTCACACCAATTTCAACAGCTTGAAAAAAAATGCATTAATATTTGCAAGATCTGCCTAAAAATATAACATAGTAGGGATGTAATATAAAACTAATATAAAAATATATATATATATATAATATAATAATATGATACAATACATACAATACCCTACCATACACTATAATATAATATAATATAAGAAATGTGGCTAATGTAAAGAATCACCCCTCTTTAAAATAATCAAATTTTGTTGCTTTGCCACCTGAAATGAAGATGGACACAGTTTTTTGTTTTATCCAGCTGTATTTACTCGGTGCAACTTATAGCATCCAAGTGAAAGAGATAACACCAACATGTCAGAGAAAAAAAAAAATATTAATAATAATAAACCAGAATAACAGAGTTGGAAAAAGGATGACCCCCTTTTGCGAGTATTTTGTTGAACCACCTTTTGCTTTAAAGGGGTCATATGACGTTGCTAAATAATATTCAAGAGTTAAAAAACACATTATTGCCACATTACTGTACATTGTAGCGATTCAGCTCATGGGAAATATGAATAATTAACCATGACTAGTTATAATTAATTATGAATATTTTAGATCTGTAGATATTTAGCTGACCTCTCAGTGTCAACTGTCTTGTCAATTCCAAGAACTTTAATTTCCTGGTTAAGGGAAATAACTTTCTTACTGTACATTCTACAAAGAGCTTGTAGCATAAATTTGCATGATTAAGTGACTCCAGTTATACGCAAACAATGAACCACGTCAAGTGTTATACAAGTAAGGTTTTATTACACCTAAACACTTAAACTGGTCTAACATACACATACGCACACACACACACACAGTTGGTATAGGAAAGGGTTAAAGCTTAACTCAGTACAGAAAGATGCATAAGGAATGGAATTTATGGAACCATTTGCATATTCAGCAGATCTTCACCTGAGGGAAGCGTCAGATTCTTATTTCAAACACACCTTGTAAAAAGGTGTTACTGATACTTAATGCATCAATTAAATTGACTAAGTTTGATACTTGCGAGTCTCTTATGTCTGAAAGAGATTCCTGATGCATTCTTAAGGTTTCCAGTTGATCTTTGCTGATTTTGGGTCGATGAAAAGAACCAGTTTGAGTCGGAGAATCTTGATTGAAATGGAAAGGACCAGGCTGAAGCCTGGCACTAGCTTATGATGTTCTGGGAGCGTTTTTTCTCACCACCTCTCAGAATTCCAACAAACCACCGACTGGTGCGGGTCACATGGAGTGTGGCCTTTTAAAGCTTGCAGAGATTCACGCCTCTCAAGATGGTCTTGTCCAATGAGGAAGTCCGGAATCTCAAGTGTGAGTTCTGAGATACTGGGGCATTTTTTTTTTTTTTTCATGCCCTTTTTTGAAAGCTGGTAATTTGCAATGAAGCTTGTTTAAAAATTTTAAGACCTATAACACTCATATGTTTCGTATGTGTAAACATACCTATACACCTCTCCCTTAGATCAGCCGAATACTAATTCATAGATACTAAACATGGTAAGATTACATATAGTGAAAAGGGTTGATCAGGAATGGGTTCCCTCACAAGCGTACTAAAATAGTCTAAAAATATCAAAGCCAAAATACACGATGACAATAATATACCAAATGACCTGAAGGATCATGTGTGTTCATTCAAAAAGATTTTCCTATGAATTAATTAGTAGAAAAGTCTTCCTTGTGGAGTTTCCTTAGGGCAAGGAAGCGATTTTCCTCACACTAAATTCCGGATGTCCATAAAGTATCGGGTGTCGCATTGCTATGGCCAGGGGCCTGTTCATCTTCCTGGGTTTACAGAGTATTTTTTCAATCTGAGCTACCAAAATATATTTGTGTGTTTGAGTGTCCAACGCTACACATTATTGTTTCTCCTCTATCCCCCTCCTTTCTGAAACACTTTGATTTTTACAAAGCTCATTGGTCTGTAAAGCGAGGTGTGCTCTGACTGGCCAGTTATCCAGTGCGTTGGGATTTGCCGAATACCTCAAGCAGTGACGGAAATGTCACGGCCCTTACCATACTGTGATGGCATGTCCCAAACAAACCAGTACACCCCATTATAAATTAGGCATTTGTTGCATCCAGTGGGGACATTACTGATTATAATGACTTATACTGTCTTTTTACGCTTTGCGTTGCGTATTGCGCAGTGTAAACATAAAACCATGTCTGCATGTGTGATCGGAGAAACAACAAACAACAAGCACTACTCTACACCGCTCAAAACTCGCGTTTGAATCGTCAGTGGCAAATTCTTTAATATGAAAAACATACTTGCAGTCTGTGAGTCAGAAGCGCCAGATTGTCCTTGCAAAGTTGAAATTGCCCCACATTATAGAAACAGACACCAGCATAGTAGGCTTCTCTCCCAGGAAACAGTCCTCGTCCTCTGTAAAATTTGTTGCACTTATCTGAATATTTGGTTTGAACTGTTCCGGAACAGTGTTGTAACTACAACTTAACCACTGGTTTCTAGTTGTGTCCCTCTTTTGGAAGGCCAAACAAAGTAGTGTTTGCTTCATAACGAAACACACAGCGGTCTCCACAACATGGCGGCGGCGGTGGTGACCATTTGGCAGCATTATGCAATATTTGAGCTTTAAAGTGGTCATATTATGCGATTTAATTTTTTCCTTTCTCTTTGAATTGTTACAAGCTCTTGCTGCATAAAGAATATCTGTAAAGTTGCAAAAACTAAAGTATCAAATACAAAGAGATATTCTTTATAAAATTTAAGAGTCAACCACTCCTACCTAAAATGGCTCGTTCTTACACGCCCCCACATGTCTATGTCACTATTTGGGAAGATTTGCATAACACCGCACTCAGATGTTCATGCAAAGAAAGAAGGTGTATCTTTTATTCTCGCTGTAGTATTTTTGCTGCTGCCGCCATGTCAGGACGACACTGTGTTTTTGTTGTGAAAGCGAAACTACTTTTGTTTGGCCTTCCAAAAGAGGACGATATCTGCTTCATCATGCCTTGAGCTGATCTGTGCTGGGCGCTGAGGAAATACATCAACTTCGCACTGTGTATCGCCGGATCGGCTTTCACCATAGACAAAGCGGAGTCCAGCCCGGGGTCACATGTGGATGCCGCAAGCCCGCCGCCGCTCACTCAAACCAGCCTCCGCTCACTCTAGGCCGCCGCCGCTCACTCTCTAGGCCGCCTTGTGTGACGCTGTGTGTTTCGTTGTGAAAGCTAAACTACTTTTTTTGGTCTTCCAAAAATGGACATGACTATAAATCAGTGGTTAAGTTGTATTTACACACTGTTCCAGAACAGTTTAACCCAAAATTCAGATGTGTGCAGCACATTTTATGGAGGGCTGTTTACTGATCCTGGGAGAGTAACGTTTGACTACAATGCCGGCTGTTCTGACTTGCAGACTGCAAGTACGTTTTTTTTTATATTAAGGATTTGCCACTGATGATTCAAAAACGCGAGTTTTGAGCAGTGTAGAGAAACGCTTGTTGTTCGTCATTTCTCCGATCACAAAGGCAGATATGGTTTTATGTTTACGCGGCGCGATGCAACGCGTAAAAAGACAGTATAAGTCATCATAATCCGTAATTATGTCCCCACTGGATGCAACAAATGCCTCATTTATAATGGTTTTTAATGTTTTTGTCTCGTCGCTGTGGCCTGACAGGGCATCACAGTATGTTAAGGGTCGTAACATTTCCGTCACACTTTGAGTTATTTGGCCAATCACAACGCACTGGATAGCTGGCCAATCATAGCACACCTCGCTTTTCAGACCGATGAACTTTGTAAAAATCAACGCGTTTCAGAAAGGCGGGACATAGAGGAGAAACAATAATTTACAGTATGTGGAAAATAATGTGTTTTTTTAACCTTAAACCACATAAACACATTTCATTACACCAAATAAATGTTGTTTTACTAAATTCTACTAAAATGAATTAATTGTTGGTCAGCATTTATCATTATTGTTGTAAGTGTTGGGGTGGGCTAGCAGTGCATTCTGGGGTAATCTTAATTTTTAATTAGTAATACTTACATTTTTCGAGTGTAATATTAGCAGTCTTCTCCAAAGGCAAGATCTTCAAGCAGCTGCCCGATGTCTCCTTTGTGCAAACATTGTAAACGCTGCAGAAAACTTTACTAGGTAGGGTTGTGGAGTTACTGATGCTATGAGGTGATAGTGCACCAGTCCCTCTTCTTTTTATTATTATTACTGCAGATCTTTTAATTACAAACAAGCTCAATGAAAGATGGTTGTATCTTTAACAATGAACAATCATAATATAAAACATACATATAATGGGTTTGCATACATAGTATGAGAATATATACACAGAAAAAAAGAGGCAAAAGGCAACAACAAATGTTGTTGATGTTGCTATTTATAAGCCTGAGGGATGAAACGGAGTTAAATTCAACAAGAAAAATAGGAAAACAGAAGATTTAAGCTGGTTTTGCTTGTGGATGAAAGATTTTGAACATAACATAAAGAAATGTTGCACAGTGTTGTGCAGTTTCCTAAACCCAGATTGAAAGAGCTCAAACAGATTATTGACCATTAAATTGTTATGCAATTGAGACGAAACAACACCCTCTAAAATTTTAGCAATAAATGGAAGATGAGAAATTGGATGAAAGTTACTGAGATTGTTCGAATCACTGTTTTGCTTTTTTAATATGGGAGTGACAGCAGCAGTTTTAAGTGCTGTTGGCACAACACCAGTGGCTAAGGAGTAATTTATTATTGTAAGAACAACAGGGCACAAGTAACCAAAACAGGATTTAAATCAACTAGAAGGAAGGGGATCAAGTATGCAAGTGGAAGCTTTTATACCAGCTACCTGTGCACAAAGAGACTCAGAGGTGACTAAGGAAAAATTAGAGAAGGGTGTTCCTGGGAAAAACTTGGTAGATTAACTGTAGAAACAGGAGGAGAACTAACAGAACTAAGAATAGAGAAAGAAGGTGTCGGGAGGTGTAGCAATAAACAAATCGGAGAGCGGAGCGGCTGCCAGAATGCGCCAGCGTACCCAGTCAACCGGAACCGGACATTCATGAAGGTTGATGGTTCAACCTTGATGGTTCCACTTGGTGGTTAAACTGTCTACTTGAGATTTGAACCCTGAGTTTTCAGAAGCAGCTTTGAGCCAAGATGAACGAACAAGTTTAAACAAAGGTTTTAGAAGTTTCATGTCAAGTCAATATTCTGTTACCCTATAATTATGTGGTAAAAAGCCATGTAATAAGTGGTATGACAATACATCACAAATGGAAAATATTTGCTTCTAAAATCTTACTTGTTTATTATATTATAAACAATTGTCCTGGCGAGAAGATGAACACCACAGCAATATTAGTGTATTACCGATTTAGTACTACAGTATTTATTTAAGTCCCCTTTCATATACATTTGATCATGTAGCAGATGTTTTTAATCTAAAACGAGGACAATAGAAGCAATCAATCCAAGAAAAGGGTTTCAAACAGAACCCAAATGCAAAACAGCAAGGGGAGCTAAAAAAATAAAGAGCAACACAAAACTCGACTAAAACAAAGCCCAAATAACAGGCAACATGTCTAGAAAACAAAAGACCTGTGGTAAGGCAAAAACAAAAGAACTCCGTTCTTCGTACCTCGCTTAATATATATTGAGATTATTTGACAGATGCTAGATCTTTTAACCGTGATAACTGATCTCTGGCTAATTTGGTTCTTCAAACAAGTTAACAGATTTTATTAAAATATCTGTATTAAGTTGTCTGAGATTATTCCGTGTGGACATGTACATTGGAAAGGGCAGATATATCAATATGCAAAATCATGATCAGTAATGCAGTGACAGGCTGGCGGCGAGACAGCAACGGAATGATAGGATATAATTAAGATCAAGGAAATGGTTTGCCATTGCAAGCAAAATTACATCAAATGTTCTAATAGATCAAATGTGTAACTGTTTTTTTTAAGAGATCGCCAATTATTTTACATAAATTCTAGTATTTGTGCAGGTTTTGCATTTGTTCAATGTCAAGACATTGTAATTATTAGTAGTTCACTTAATTCTTAAGTGGATTTGCTATACACGACAGCGTTTGAATTAATTGTATGTCATAAAAGCATTTTGAGATTTGAGAAGTGGTCTGCAACTCCTATCAAAGCCACCCGCATATTGCTCAAACCACCAGCTTATTGTTCAAATTAAAGCACAGCTCAGACAATCTCCACGAGTGCTTGTGACTGTAATAAAATTATGAGATAATTATTCCTTCATGAATAAGTCTCTCAATGAGTAAAACAGGTCATGTCTATTATTATAGATTTACACAACATTTTAACTACTTCAAAATTATTTTTCAATGTATTTATTTTTTAAATATTTTTCCTCGTTTAATAAGGTACTCTTGTAAGAAAATATCAGTGGTTGGGACAGAGTTTCAGTATCACTTTCACTTAAAATTATACAATTTAATCCTGTTTACGTGAAATAAGCCTGCTATCGAGCAGGTTTGAGCTAATGGACCTGTTGCTATGGCAGCAACTCTGAGATAAGCATCAAAGAACCTAACAATCCTGGATCATGTCAAACCGTCAACAAATAAAATCCAGCAAACAGAGTAATCCACATACAAAGAACAGACCCCTGAACTGAAACAAGCAAATATGCAGAAAGACTTGACTTGGCTAGTGAAGGAGTGTCAAGTTATTTAAATTTTTTTACAATAAGAAAACAAGTAGATATAATACAAAAAGAATAGAGAACGCTAATGTTAGAAGATAGAATAGAAATATAATATGAGAGCAAATGTTAGAGGGTCAAGGGTAGATGGAAGAGATGTGTGTAAGGGAAACAGGTCAATTTAGCTCAAAGGGAATTATTTAAGATTTTAAAGGGAATTTGGACAGAATCACTGTTTTACGTCTGATCACTGAACGGCCAGCGATTCATTGAATGAGCCGTACAACATCAACTCTGCATGGATACTAATATTCAAAATATAGTGAAAATACTATATTTATTAGCACAGTAACAAGATCAACAGTTTAATACATTAAATTGTAAGCACAAAACACAAGATACTACTCTTTTCAATATAAATAAGGCTTTAATGGATAAATCTAAGACATATATACTAATCTAACACACGCATTCACACAAGTTGTAGAAAGAGAGAAAGTGAGGAAATAATTAGTTTAAAAGAATGAAAATGTGAAATCCCAAGTTTACAGCAATATGTGCAATTGCATAGATTTTAACCACACAATCACTTAATAACCCTTTGCATTGATTTCCTCATGAGGTTAAATTTATCTTAATGCCACCAGTTCAGCTAGGATCTGAGGTACTTGTTTTGCGTGTCCTGGTTCCCTTTGGTGTCGTCCTTGCAAAAAGGGTGTGTCCCCGCTGCTTGCTGATTGTCTGAAAGTTCGTCTTGGGAAGCCAGTGGTTGGGTGTTGGCCGACGACGCGGCATTGTGGTTGAAGTTGAAGTTTTAGACGGCACTCGAGGTCGGACTCGAGACACAACGTTAGGCAAAACTTAACTCAGAACACAAAACTCTCAAACTTAAAATGAGATAACGAAGTAACAAATAGAAGAAGTTTGACGAGACTAGGGGCGTTTCTCCGCGTGGTTTTGGAGGGCTGGCGTGTAAGGCCAGAGCACAACGCTCAAAAAGCGAAAAAGAACATGACTAAAAAGCATAGCTCCAGTTATACTAACAGAGAGAGAAGGGCTAAAAGTGAGACTAAAGCCATGGGTCAATCGAAAAACTAAAGGCTATACACAAAAAGCTGCTAAAAGCGATGAATTGACTGGACTAAAAAAGGTGGAAAAAAACAGAAAGAGATTTGATGTGTCCTGATTATTGAAAACTGGGCTTTTTGGCCACAAATCCCAAGCTGGGTGTTTTGACCCAATTGACGCGTCTTTGCTGGGGTGTTGTATAGTTCTCCTCTCGCCACTTCATCAATCAAAATATCTCCCATCAGAGCACATGTCCGATTTTAACATTCTTGCAGAGTAAACTTTTGAACATGATTTCTATAACCAGAATATGATACATTTGACAAAGATTTGATTGGAAGAACATTTCAAGCAAGAAGATTCAAACACACACATACTAAACATGAATATGAACCCTTAAGCTATTCAATAGTTATTCAAAATACATACACAATAAATGAGTAAGACCTGATAGTCACATGTGGGTTACGACATAATAGAGTTATCATAGAAATATTAGTTGCTCAAACGTCCTTTTATGTCCATTAGGGTGCTGGAAAGGCATTTCGGTGCCATTCCTGTGAATTATGTGAATGTATAATACGCAGAGATAAGGGTCTGTAAGGAATCCAGGCTGTTCGTTGTCTCCTAGTGGGACGTCAAGCCAAAGAGCTCTTGATTACTATCACTTGGTTTTACATGTGGGATGCTTGCCTTTCTTTGACCATTATAAATCGTGCTTACTTTCCCAAAAGTTGAACAATACCCTTCCTGAGATTTTTGAACAGTGTTTTCCATGTGTTATTTTGAAAGCTGTTCTTGAAAGGTTGTTGGTTATGCTTGCTTCAGCCTGGCTTTTGGCGCCAGGATCTGATTTACGAACATCCTGTGTCTTGGGCCTCTGTGGAATTCAGCTCCTCATGTTTCAACTATGTTCTATTTAAATCTTAAATTGTCTGATTCGGTCTGATACCCTACATGTGTCTTTAGTAGGCCTGTGAATTTTTGGGTAGACAGCAAATCGATACGATTCATAGGTTTTCGGTTAGATTCAAGAACGATTTTTGCAAATTCAGAACGATTCAATTCACAATTAAATTCGATTCGATTCGATGTAGAAGACAAACGAAGATTTTTAACACAAACCGTTGCAGTCTGTCAGTTTTATAATGGAGGTGGATGGGAATCACGGCTTTGAGAGTAAAAAAACATACACAAACAAAACCAAATTAAACTCTGCGGCTCGTAACGATACATTGATGTGTAAAGACACAAAACGATCGGGGCTTCTCCCCCTCTCCGCAAACGACAGTCTCTCGCAGCTTTCTACATCGCGCGTGCCTTTGAAGGTGTGATCAGCAACCAACTTCCCTTTGTTGTAAAAGTCAACAGAATAAATGAATCAATGACCATTTTCTTTTCAATATTTAACACTAATGTTAAATAAAAACTGTTAATAAAACAGAATGCAAACCCACTTGGTTGCCTTAATCTCAACCCTCTTTCAGGATTTCTTCACAGGAAAACTCTAAAAGAAATGGATATGACAAAAAATGAAATGAATGAAACTGAACTACAGAGTAGCATGCAGGTTGGAGATGGAAAAGCAATCATACAGTATTTTAAGTTCATTAAATCAACTGCTATCCCTAATACTTTCCAATTCAAACAATTGTTTATAAATTGCTTAACTTACATTTCCAATGGCCTCCATTTGCATCTGTCATATGAGCTTGTCAGATCATCTGTATATTCCCGGCTGTAAAAATTATCAGCTCCCTCTGGTATCTGTAGTCCCCACCTACCCTTGTGCTCGCACAGGTGGCATTAGGGCGGATGTGGATCATTTAAACTTCTACACCGCAATCTCTGACTGTCCCTTATCACCAACCTTGGTCAGAACCCAAAAAAAAGACAGTTTTACCAATGAACCACTGATATACACTAACGACAAGCCGTCGTCTTTGTACTCATCAACTTCTTATGAAGCTGTTGTTTCAGTCAATCAACTTCTTTTTAAATAGTTGACTCCTGACTGGTAGGCATTAAACTACGTCATACAATCAAATACAACCCCATGGCAGAACGAAGGCACTGGTGTCTATATGCCGGTTTCAAAGGATAACACAATAATGAACACATGCTATCCGCAGACTGCTGTCGCTCACAACCGTCATGTCATTGCACTAATTGTCATTATCCTGGCTCTAATTTGTTCCCATACCGTGCTGTAAAGAGACACCTCAATGCCCTGCCGGCTCGCTGCCCGTCTGTCGGTAATGTCCTGATCTTGGTCGGATGCGCGAGCGTGTTTCTTATCAACATATCAGCCCCGCTCACAGACTATCGGTCCTCTGGATTGTCGTACACAGCCAAGACACCATATAAACCGTTCTTAACCTTACCGATCCTTTGTCAGCACAAGGTAGCATAGTGAAATGCTATCGTCGCATCGCGAATGCTTTATCAGGAAACCTCTCCCTTCGCTAGTTTGTTCTTGGTTCCATCTTGTCCATCTTTAAATTAAGCAACGATGATGTAACCCTGGCTTTCTCCTATTTCTGCTACTAATTGACACTCGGCCATCTTTTGTTGACTGGCATTATCAACGCAAACTAATATCTTTATTATGCTCTTTCCAATTTATCACACACCGCAGACTGCTTCTTTCTTCCATTCATTAATAAACAGTGATGCTTTGAATATGATTATGTATATTCCCACTCAAAGTAAACGCTCATTTGCCTGACACCCAATTATAAAGCTCTGTTAACTAAACATAATTAAAAGAGTACATCCGCCCCATAAGGCATCGTCGCTTGACGTCAACTATAGAACAATATGTTAATGTGGGACGGCTCTCCGTGACATCTTCATCTGATGTCCCCCCAACACCAGTCCCGACCTTCACTTAAATTATGTGAAGTGTCACTTTTGTGAACGTTAAACATAGTCTATAAGTACACGGGAAAGTGTAACCGTTCTTTCCCAATTCGAAACCCGGACCTTTAAAAATGAAAGACTTTGACTGAGAAGATCCGCTCTGGGGAATAGAAATTGGTGCCTCCCTATTTCTTTACACGTTCTTTTCTAACACTGTTTCTTTGGTCCCCGATATATCACCCAAGGTTCCTCGCATCCACAATGCAAAGCAAATTTCAAAAATATGGGAACACACTGTGAAACCAAAAACGGAAAAACTATTTAAATGATAGCAGTACTATTTACTTTAGACGGCCCTACCCCTGTATTTGTACGCACCTTACATTTCCTGAAAAGTTATCTCTCAATTCTGATTGGTTAGGAATGAGTTCCCTAGCACAGATGTTGTCCAGGACTTTTTGTACTTGTCAAGATCCGCTCTCCTCCGCAACCACCTTAACGCACTCTTCCGTCCTCTCAGATGGAGGGATGCCCCATTCACTGTGCACTTTGAACTGACTTATAGTTTGTACTTTACATATTAGAAACAGTGTGAACAGTTTTTGACATTATTTGTGTAAGTTATGAACTAGGTGCAGTTGTGCTTAACTTTTGCTTTCTTGTGTTTAGAGCTTTACGTCACAAGTTTATCACAGTGCAAATTGTGTTTTAGTGAGTGAGAATCTGTTTAGATTTTTGCAAAATGAATGCATTAGATTGTTAATTTTGTTGTGGTGGTATGTCCTTTTAGCAGTAGAGACATTACCAGTGAAGGAAGAGAGGAGTGACTGATACAAACTAAGATCAGTAGAGTTTTTTTTATTTGCTCACACCTTCCGCCCGCCCTGATTTAGAACAATGCGTACAGAGAACGATCAGCAGCCAAGGGGCAGAATGTATACAGGCGGACTGGAATAGAGGGGCAGACTGTGATCACAAGACATCAGAGTATAGCAAAGTTCGATAGACTGTCTCCTCAGGCAGTGATCTATAACCGTGCGTAGGGGGAGGAAGTCTGGAAATTGAAACCATAGGCAGACACTCCAACGAGTTGGCATGACATTGATTGTCGATGTCGTATGCTGTCAGGAACCATCTCGGTGAACGCTACTAAGAATTATGAGCACAGCTTATCTTTCTGAGGTGTTCTTGCTCAGCTATGTCGCCCCCTCATTTTTTAACATACATCAGTGTCCGTCGCCTGTGTATACGTCCTCGGTCCTGTACTGATTTGCCCACAAGCATTACATGGTAGATGTTTGAAAGATGGAGTGGTGTCTCAGCAGCTATGAACCGAGAACCCTGCTTATGGTTTTGATTATGAATAAATGCCCAATCATAACCAGCTGTCAGAAGCTAATCATATATACACGCAACCGGTCTGTCCCACTGTTACTTAGTTCAGCCTTGGCTCATCATATTGATATGCTGCTAAGGTATTGAAATATGTTAACTTTTTATCAATGCACAAACTCATTTTTTATATTGTTTTTGTAAATGCGCTTACAACATCGTACCGAAATTATCCGACTATTGGTCACCTTTTAAATAAATGTACCAAATCGCTACTTACTGTTATTAGCTAAAAGACCTACCATAGTTATCATTTCAGTTTTATAACATAAGATTATTCGTACACAGCTCATTTTCTATAGTTATATCCATAAGCAATTTAGACTTGTTATGACCCCTGTTACCCTACCCTCCGTAAAACCTAACCTACCGCCAGTTCCTATTCTTAACACCCTTAGGCGAATACTGCATTTTATTATAAATTCTATGGAATACGCAATTTAGAATATTTAAGACCCTTAAGCCGAGCTCCACTTTTATACAGCTCTAACTCTAAACCGGTCAATCCGTACCATTGCGGTCAATAACTCCAATTTCTTAGTATATCACGATTGCCATTAAAATATTTTTATTATATTCTCCTACTCCCCACTCTCATCCCGTCTAAACCGAACCTTGCTCTTACAGTAGTAAAAAAACCTGAACACTACGAATAAATTGCCAAGTACAGTCATTTATTAATTTATTGCACAAATTGCAAAAGCAGCACCACAAAATTTCATCCAATTATGCGTTGTCACTCACCGCCGTCCTTCTCGGCGGAATACGTAGGTTGTGTGATCCGAAGCATCTTTTATGCTTGTTAATCTCTGACAAGAATATTTATCCTAGAATAAATGTTCCCGATCCCTCCCATTGTCTACGGGAGAGTGGCTCTGCAGCACGTCTCCTTCAACCCACCTCACCAGAACACCCTCTTGTCGCAATCTCTGTGACGTAGATTGACGGCGAAGCCAATTGGCGTTCCTCGATTATCCTGCCGAATCACCTGTTCGGTTTGAAAGCTGCGCACATGGGGCATTTGTAAAGAGCGCCCGTCAGTCGCCAGGGGTCACATGGGCTTTGCTGCATCACGCAATAGACTCTCCCTTGCTTTCGGGATGGAGAAGTACAGAGCGTCCTGAATAACAGTCTTTTGTCTTGGTTCTCTTGTTTCTACTCTGCGTCGTCTATGGTATCCTCGCGTGGTGCCTTTGTGGTTCTGTAGCTGGACTTTTGGCGAAAAACGCCCTTTTTCGCGGTTCGGGTCCTAATGGCAATCAAGTAAACCTTACTACATCTCTTCTCAACGTTAGCAGGTTAAAGTATTGAGCATCGAAATGTTATATTACAATTTTAGAGTTTTAGAAGTGCGAATTGTCGTATGTTTTTATTAACATTAGGCTAGGTCATATATTTTGCAACACCGAGCTGGCAGTCAGCTAAAGCACACCACACCCAAATTCAGTAATTTTGGTATCGTCATGCTACAGTATAACAATTTGACTCTACATGTAAGTTGAAAACACCACTAAATTCGTATTGACCCATACAACATACACCTAATAAAATTTAATGCCAGCTGGTGATGGTCCATATGCATTAGGTCTCTTTAGTGATTACGTAATACTAGGTCAGATTGTACCGTTCTTAAACTCGCAATAACTACGGACGTTACTTCTGTACATAAAACGGATCGTATACTGTACTTTCTTTAGATACCACGTTCCGTTAAGAAATACTACGGAATTTATCGATGCGATCACTTTGAGTATAAGTTGTACCGCACCATGGCCGGTACTGAGGATGGTGGTCCCCTCGTTTTTGGCACTTCAGAACTGCCGTAAGTTCTTGTGTGCCATCAATTTTTCATATGTGGTACGTTGGAATAACATCATCGCAGTTTGCTACAAACTATTGTTTTTTGGCTGCACGTGCTCCCTAACGGAGGTAGTACCTAGCCTGTCACTTTAAATCCCTCCTTTTAATTTCTCCGGTGTCCCTTCCCCCCATTTCTGGACTGACTTTCAGTTGACTTCACGAAGTCACTTCTGACGATCCCTTCCGGCATGCCTTAAATTGCATCTGTTCCTAGTACTTCGCTTCAGTGTGATCTTGGCTCATTTAGATACTTGCAGCTAACAACCAGTTCGGAATCAGGGTGTAAGAAAGTGGTAATAACCTACGAAAGTGGCTAGTGATGTAATGATAATTTCCTTACACAGGACAACGGTTGACAATGGTATCTATATACTAAATATATAGATTAGTTATATAGGATATATATATCTATATATTATATATAGGGTGGATATATGTCTATATCATATATCTTTAGATCTATATAATACGTATAGTGTATATGCTGTATTTTGTATATTTGTAGAATAGAGAGAGGATAAGAAAATCTTACATTATTGACTGGCGAGTAGTTACATTGAAAATTATTTTCATTCAAGCACTAGAAAACACTAATTGCTAGTACACCATAGTCCAATTTGGAATTAAATACCTTGCCAATTGTGTATTTCGCTAACACCACTATTTGAGAGGAAGTGACAGCATTTATTTTGTGTGTCAAGTGTTCAGAGTGCAGGCTAGCAGTGGAATCCAACAGTGCTTTGAAATCTTGTGGAAATAAAGTGGTCTGGATTTAAATTATTTAGGTGTTTACGAGAGAGGGAGAGAACGATATGTGTTATCAATAGTAAGGGATTGATGACTATGTGCGCCTGCAGGTACATTCAGTTTGATCCCCGAAGGTGGGTGGAAAATTCTTTTCACTCTTGAGTAAATAACTTGCCCTAAAGTATTACAATAAATAACCTGAGTAAGACGGTCAGTCATTCTGCAGGTGGTCCGATGATTTTCAGTTCATGTTGAGAAAAAGCAGATAGCAGTCTTTTCTCTGACAATGTCCTATAATATGCAGCGTAGTATTTCCTTAGTACACTGTATCCCATTTAATGTTCAATTATTAGCACACCAAATTCAGTGTATGTGGTTTATGTACACTGCAAAGATAATCAAAAAATAAGTGCAGACTTTTTGCTGTATTCTAGCATTTTCATTCTCAGGTTCTGTTTAGATTTGAAAATCTTGCTTACTCTAACAGTGTTAGGGATTGATTTGTGTTCAGCCTTTAGGCAAATGAGATCCAAGGTGTTAGAGGTTCGGATCATGAATTTCCTAAAATCCTTACTACAATCTCTTCAGTAAAGAGAATATACTGGAACACTCTGAGCCTACATCACAAAATGGGTCTGCATACAATGTGAAGCACCCAGAAGGTTGATGAGAAACAGCCTTGTATAAATCATGGTGGCTCTGAACTGCAGGATCTGATTGATAGGATCCAGGCATCTACATGCATATTTGAACATTCTGAGCACAAGTGAGATAATGAAATTCAAAAGAAAAAGCCTTCAAAAATGGACGGGATTAAAAAAAGGACTACCACAACAGAACATGGTGAAAATAAATCCCCTCAGGCAACCTGCTGACATGGTCAAGGAGGAAAAAATGTCAGACGCAACATTAATAATGGGTATATACGAAAGGGGGGGGGGAGACTTGCCCTCCAAGCTACGCAAAATGCTTAGAAATGGTAAATGAAGAACAAAAACTGAGGAAATGACAGATAAAGCGATAAGAAAACAAGGAAGTTAAATACTGTGGACTTGTGCAGGCACATGCAATTTTGTAAATTGCCTTGACAAAATTGCCTATTTTTTGCAATTAAACGCCCTTTTGTGAAGGCCTGCCCATCTAACTCTTAGTAAATTTAATGAAGTCAATATTTACCATAAATAAGTGGACGACATGTACATGTGATCTCCATCGTGGGACATCTAATCATCCCTCATGTTCACTTTTAGTAATTTAGCACACTACCAGGATATCTTCAATAACGTTCCACTCCGTCGCGTAATTGGAGTTCTCAGTGGAGCGGTGTGCTTCATTACTTATATTATTATTATTTTACAAGAACAATGTGAAGAGAGCATGCGCAGCTGTTGTTTATATTGCTGTGTGTAGCCTGTGGAAGTAACGTTAGCTGCAGCAAGGGGCGTAGCCATCATTTCAGATTTTATTTATTTATTTATTTAATGTTTGTTTTTTTGTCTAATTGACATGTTTTATTTTCTTCTTATCTCTTATTTTTAATTGTCTAAGAAATCAAATGCACTGCTGGACAATAACCAACAATTTGTATTTGTCAGAATAGTGGGCCTTGTCTTGTTCTCTCCAGACTCCATTTCCCATAATCCCTCACCTAGGAACTAATCACACACTCACACTGGTTTCCCATCAGTCACACTATAAAGGTTGCATCCATACACACACACCCTGTGAAATACTGTTTTGCCTAGTGGACTCTACTGAGTGTTTATCCCTGTTCTTTTGCCCTGTCTTGTCATGTTTTGTCTTGCCTTTGTTTTGACCTTTGGACTGCTTTTTCGGTTTTTGATCTCTTGCTCTCTGTCCTGACCTCTGCCTATTATTTGGATTACTCTTTTGTCTTGTCCTTCATGCTGCTGTTTGCTGGTGATTTGACCCTGCCTGTCTTGACTATATTTGTTATGTTATAATAAAGCTGCACGTGGATCCGACCCTGCCTTCACGCCTCCCTTGTAACAGTATTCTATAATATTTTTTGTCCCTATATTTTCCTAATGCAATTTTATGATTTGTTAATATACTACACAAACACTTTTTCCCCATTTTATTACGAATAGGCGAAATATATTTAATCGAGGCTATAATAACTGAAATGTCAATTAACCTCGCATTAATTCATATGTTTAATTTATTTATTACCTAAGATGACTTGTAAAACAGCCATACCCAATTAGTTCACAGTTGTGTGTTTATTGTGTTCATGATTCATCAGTCAAAACGTTTCTGCTTTTTATTCAGCTCAGCAGATATTGGTTTGCCTTCAGCGACAGCGTATCTTTGTCCATATTAGGTCCATATTTCCTGCCACGTCATAAGTTATTACTTCCTCGAGTCAGTTTTGGACTTTCTGCACGAACAAGTATGGATGAAACATACACTGCATGAGAGTGTTCAACACTCCGTAATCTTCACATTGCCTTATTCTGGATACAAATAAAATGTCAGGTCATGCATAGACTATCCTGTCTCTATGAATTTAAATCTATATTTATTCACAATGGCTCTTGAAAACCTCTATGCGAACATACTTGCCCGAATAAAGTGCGGGGGACGAATTTACATTTTATTAAAATTAAATATTCATTAAATATTAAAAATGCAGCTAATGTAGTTCTACACAGCAATATAAACAAAGGTGCCTGCCCTCTTTCGTTCTTGCTGTTTGATTGAAAAAAGTTTAACGGGCGTCGAGGGATCTTGTCTTTATGATATCTGACTAAAAACTATTCATAATTTGAACTTATTATAGTATTTATTTTTTTTTAAAAAAAGTGCCTTAAAATAATTTAAAAAGTTTTATCATCCTCCGAATTATACTTACCAATCCTGTTTTTATTATCATTCATAAATAAAAAAAAAAATTACAAATTCTACAACAGCAGTGTTTACACCCTCTGTCAGGGATCTGGAAGGAGGACCCAAATCGCAGAGTGAGTGACAAGGGTTTATTACAAAACCGATCCTACAAAAGAGGTTTGGTGAGTGCAACAGGTGATACCACAACAAGAACACAATAAACGGATAGCTAGGGAAGGCCACTGGAACAGCCTCAGACGTCAACTGGCAGAAAATTATAGCATCAGAGACTGAATACCAGCCGGGGAGAGACCAGAGCCAGGCACCAGAGAGCTAGCTCTATACCTTTTGACCATAAACTCTGAAAGCCCCCAGACCCCAGGCACGGTAACCATTGGGCCGGAACCTAACCCCACCACCATACAAAACATAGCTTCCACAGGAACACAAATATTCCAAGACAGAGGCAAGAGAATAAACAAAAGGACTAGTAAAAACCCTAAATATTATTATTAATTACCAACACAAATAACCCAAAAAAGTAAAACAAAAAGATCAGTACTAAGAGAACTAAATAAAATACTAATTAAAGCAACAGGACAAAACAACCGTATCCAAAAACAAGGAGCAATACAATACCATAGAATACCATAGACAAACTATAGAGCACAAGATCAAACAGACAGAGAGACAGGAACACATAATCAGCCACATAAACACAGTGAGGGAAAGAATGACCACAAACCAACAAAGACAATAGGGCAAGGGGCACTATAAATAGGGAGGAAACCACACAAGGAACAGGTGAGAGAAATTACACTAACAAGGACTCAATGAGGGCTAACAAGAGGATGTAGTAAGGAGGAAACCAGGAGGAGGGGCTAAAGAAGCACATGGCTGAGAAAAACAATCAAATAGGCCATGTGCTGACAAGACAACATAGACACAAGAAACAAAACACAAGACAAGCAGAGTGTCAGGGCAAAACCCTGACACCCTCAAGCTAATGACATAATCTGCACTTTATTTTTGTGTTAACTGTTGTCTGTTATTTATTGTTGGTTGATTTAAGTTGTTGTTCTTCTTTTATTTAGTTTGTACCTGAGACTCACCAGACATAATTGTGTTGTACATATGTACAATGACAATAAAATAAATTGAGTTTACAACAGTAAAACCACCCTATAAACTCAATAATAATATAACACCAACACGACATAGCCAATTTAATAATAATAATAATACAATTTAGTTTCTAGTGGAGTTATTAAGAGGTGCAAATAAAAAAAATCTTAACTTTTAAAGAAAAAAAAAACTTTTAAACTTAAAATGGTCTTTTCTGTTCTCTGTTTCTTTTTCAAAACGGTGTCACAGCATTTGCTGCTGTATCAATACAGAAGCATCTGTATCAATATGCGTATCAGCAAGAAATGTGTCACGATATAGTTTGAAGTATTGATATTTTGAGCACAGCCCTATTTAAAGCCTTGTTCCATGTGACCCTTTTATACTTTGAGCACCTGCCCCAAATGTCTCTGCACGGCCCTAGACTTCTGGACCTCATTTTGACCCTTTTTGGGAAAAAAAGGCTTGTTTAATATAAAAGAAGTTTCATTTATTTATTTATTTTAGTAAAATGGGAAAGCATTATGTTAGGGTTAGTGATAATAGGGTGTTACTAACATAAATACTGGGTAACAATATAAGACTATGGACTGTCCCAATTTTAGTAGTGTGTTCACTACTCTACTTAACCAGATTTTGGGGACAAATTTGTATCCAAAATTGAGCTAAACCTGACAAAATCTAAAAACCTCCTTTTGTTACGGAAGGAGACTTAAACAGAGGGTTAGAGAGTAACAATGATGTTTATTTCCAGCAAGTGAGGCAGAGGATATGGGCAGGTGAATTTTAAGCTAGATAGGAAGTCCTTTGGGAAGATGAGGAGAGATAACTCCCGTATGGGGATTCCCAGGAGATCGTGGAAGGAAGACAGTGGATAGCACATACCTCCAATGGTGAGTGACGGGGTATCCACGGTGCGAGGGACTGGAACTAACACTGGAGGAAACACAGGAGGTAAGTATAACAGGGTAGGGGGTAAGTCTTTCAATGAATCTCACGGATATCATAGAGAGAGAGAGTCCACTTCGTTGGAACGAGATTGGACACTGGAGTGATGTGAGGTGTGTGCTTTTGTATGGGAGCAGAGGGTGATTGATGATCTGTGACAGGTGCGCGTGATTAGAACTCAGGTGATGGTGTTCGCCGTGATTGTGAGGTGATTAAGCCTGGCCGATCTGTGACAGTACCCCCCCCCCCTCCACGGCCCGCTCCTGAGGGCCGAAAACCCGACGTCGTGGTGGCCTACCCCTTCCTCGGGGCCCTGGGCGAGCTGGATGGGTGGAGTGAAAGGCTTCCAGTAGTGTGGGATCCAGGATATCAGCTCTGGGCACCCATGACCGTTCCTCTAGCCCATAGACTTCCCAGTCCACCAGGTATTCCAAGAGCCCACCACGGCGCCGGGAGTCCAAGATCTCGTCAACTTTGTAGATGGTACCATCCTCCTGTATTAACGGAAGAGGGGGTTCTTCCGTTGGGCCAGGCTCTGTGGAGACAGAAACAGAAAGGTGGTGACGTTTGAGTAGTGATACGTGGAAGGAAGGGTGAATCCTGTATTTTGAGGGTAGTTGGAGTTGGCATGTGACCGGGTTTATTTGTTTGAGGATGGTGAAGGGGCCAACATATTTGGGACTGAGCTTCTTGCAGGGCAGGCGCATCCCGATGTCCCGTGTTGACAGCCATACCTTTTGACCTGGTTGATAGGTAGGTGTTTCAGTTCTTCGAAGGTCCGCTGTTGTCTTCTGCCTGCGCACTGCCCGTTGAAGCTGATGGTGAGCTGCGTCCCAGACCCTCTCGCTCTCTCAGAACCAGTAATCGACAGAGGGAACATCCGATGGTTCCCCGGACCAGGGGAATAGGGGAGACTGGTACCCGAGTACGCACTGGAAGGGAATGAGTCTAGTGGATGGCTGACAAAGAGAGTTCTGTGCATACTCGGCCCAGCCTAGGAACTGGTTCCAAGAGTTCTGGTGGCCATGGCAGAAGGTTCATAGAAAACGCCCAATCTCTTGGATCTTCCTTTCCGTCTGCCCGTTAGACTGGGGATGGTATCCAGATGAAAGGCTTATGGTCGCACCTAGGAGGGAGAAGAATGCCTTCCATACTCTTGAGATAAATTGAGGGCCCCGGTCAGAAACGATGTCTTCAGGAATTCCGTAGTATCTGAAGATATTATTAAACATGACCTCCGCGGTTTCCATGACTGTGGGTAGGCCCTTGAAGGGGAGAAGACGACAGGATTTAGAGAATCGATCAATGACTACTAGAACACATGTGTTACCATCCGAGGCCGGCAGGTCGGTGATGAAATCAACCCCTAGGTGTGACCAAGGGCGATTGGGAACGGACAGCGGAAGGAGCTTGCCAGATGGCAGGTGGCGTGTGCTTTTGGAGATGGCGCAGTCGGAAAAGCCTTGGACGAACCTTCTCACATCCCTGGCCATATTGGGCCACCAGAAGCGATCCTAAAGCAGCGAGATGGTGCTGTTGGCCCCTGGGTGGCCAGTGCCCAGAGAGGTGTGGACGGAGTGGATCAGGGAAGTGCGTTGTGCTCTGGTAACATATAGTGCTCCTGGTGGACAGCCCGGCAGAGTAGGCTTGGAAGCATTGGTGGTGGTATCCGGGTTGTTGTTCCATTGGATGGGGCTGACGATGATTTCTGTGGGGATTATGGGTTCTGGTTCCTCAGTACTTTCTTCAGGAGCATGGAGACGAGAGAGGGCATCTGCATTCACATTTTTGGGGCCGGGACAATAGGAAATGGTGAAATTGAATCGAGTAAAGAAGAGAGACCATCTTGCCTGACGGGGATGGAGTCTCTTAGCGTCTCGTAAATATTGCAAGTTCTTGTGGTCAGTGAGGACACTGAATGGATGCTGAGCTCCCTCCAACCAATGCCTCCATTCCTCTAGGGCTAGTTTGATAGCCAGAAGCTCCCTGTTGCCGATGTCATAATTCCTCTCTGCCGGGTTGAGTTTGTGTGAGAAGAAGGCACATGGATGGAGTTTGGCTGGAGTCCCCTGCTGCTGCGAAAGCACCGCTACTACCCCCGTAGTGGAAGCGTCCGCCTCAACCACAAACGTTTTGTTGGGGTCTGGGTGGACGAGGAGTGGTTCCGAGGTGAAGGCGTTCTTCAGGGTGTCAAAGGCCTCCGTGGCAGCTGGTGACCAGGACAGGGATTTGGGCTTGTCTATCAGCATACTGGTGAGAGGACTGGTTATGGAACTGTAATGGTGAATGAATCTCCGATAAAAGTTGGCAAAACCCAGGAACCTTTGCAATTCTTTGACAGTGGTGGGAACTGGCCAGTTTTGGAAGGCATCCACCTTCCTCTCGTCCATCTGGATACCGCCGTCGTCGATGACATACCCATGGAACTGCACTGAGGACTGATGGATTGAACATTTCTCGGCTTTAAGGAACAGATGGAATTCTCTTAGGCGTTTCAGGACCTCCGCAACGTGGTGGCGATGTTCGGCCAAGCTCCGGGAGTAGATTAGGATGTCATCGATGTATACAGTGACGAACCGATGGATAAACTTCTGGAGCACCTCGTGCATGAAGTCCTGGAATATGGAGGGGGCGTTTACTAGTCCATATGGCATAACGAGATACTCATAGTGTCCAGTAGGGGTCACGAAGGCAGTTTTCCACTCGTCCCCCTCATGTATACGGTTGAGGTTATATGTGCTGCGGAGGTCTAACTTGGTGAAGACGGTGGCTCCACGGAGATGTTCCAATGCCGCTGGGACAAGAGGAAGGGGATAGCGGAACTTGACGGTACTCTTGTTTAGAACCCGGTAATCAATGCAAGGCCTCAAACCCCCTGTCCTTCTTGGCCATGAAGAAGAAGCTGGAAGCAGCAGGGGACGTGGAAGGGCGGATGTAATCTTGCTGTAAAGCCTCTTCGATGTACTCCTCCATGGCCTTCTGTTCGGGGAGTGATAGAGGGTAAATCCTTCAATGGGGCACTGGCTCACCCGGAATCAGATCTA